>VYZM01003399.1:323802-342086 GCA_013398915.1 Dromas ardeola
TTTTAGTTTAAAGGAAATTCATGAAGCAAAAAGTTTTCTGGGGAAAGCTCTCTCTGGGGGAAGGATGCCCACCTCAGACGAGGCTCCCCATTAAGAATAAACTCCTCAAGAGAAAGTCCATCAATTGCTCATTCTTACTTTTTTCTTTAAATTCTCCTTGGAACGCCAGACAATAGGGGTGAGGCCCATCTAGAAAGTAGCAGCATTGTAATTTAGTCATTTATTGTCTTAATATGTTACTGCATTTCTAACCAGGATGCGACTGTGACTCCATATACTGCATTTGTTGGTTCCTTTGCTACCTGATTCCTCAAACATGTATCTCTCCTCTTTGTGAAAGGAGCCAACTCTTTTCCACCGAAGTCTCCAGTTAAGTTTGCTCTTTACTTAACCTTTGCTGTGCCTACCTGGGCTGGTTTCATCTTCATCTGATTGCTTGGCCACTTTACTATGTTTTTTACTGCAGTTTAGTAGCCCCTTGAATTCTGCTCTAGTTCATGTAATTCTCATCATGTGGTTCAGCTCCCTGTGGAATTTTTTTCTCCTGCCAGCAGTAGTTATTTACTTTCTCTTTCTGCATTTTTCATTGTCACTGAAACGTCACCTCTGACAGTGTTCAACCTCTGCTAATCCCTTCCAAAAAAAACCCCCGCTGTCAGTTATTTATTTATTTTACTTCCAACCTACTATAAACTTAAATAGCATTGCTATGTCCACAGAGTCCATGTTGGCACAGATGCCCAATTTGTTTCCCATAGCTATGTGGCATGCTCTCATATTTTTCTGGAGAGTCAAGCGGAGAAAAAATTGTTTTCTTTTTGCCTTTACTGTCTTAATCATTGGAGACGCCCCCAACAGACACAGCATGATGAGAGAGGGTTTTTACCTGCTTTCTTAGCTGATGACTCAATATACTCGTTTCTTAGTGCTTACACAAAGAGGTTTGGGGCAGATTTCAAAAATAGCAGGGAAAAACCTTTAGCTGCATCTAAAATGTTGTGAGACCCTTTCGTGTTGATAAAAGCTCTCTTTCCCTCTCATTAACTGATTGCTTCTCGTTAATTTTAATGCACACAGTTCTACCTGGGGACACAGCTCTCTGGCTTTCAAACACCCACGATCAGGTGGAGATGGGGCTCCATTTTGCTCCGTGATTTAACGCCACGCTAACTAGGCTGTGTCACACTTACAATTTCACATATCAGAGATCACAGAAATCTTTTCTCTTGCTGATGTCTCCTACTAATACTAGGTCCGGTCCTCAGAAAAGGACTCTTCAAGTGATAAAAATAGTTTGTAAGAAGGTTGTCCTGGTCTCCCTTCTTAGAGGAGGGTCAACAGAAGTTCATGAGATGGTAGGCCTAGAAGGGCTCTCCTGACTCCTCAAGCCAAATCACCTGCTATTTTACACCTTTGTATCACATAATATCCTATTCACAAATTAAGTAAAATCCATCTTAGTTAGGCTTTCTGCCTTCTCTACTCTTGCTGAAACACACTGCAGACCTTCAACCTGAATTATGAGCTTAATTGCCACCCCAGTCTTATTTGAACCTATTTATACACAATGGTCCTTCTGTTATCATTGTCTTTTATCTCTCCTTCCCTTTTCAGATGTTTGCTCTCTTCGGAATTTAGCCCTGCGTTTTGTTTATTGAGAAGAATAATAACCTCTTGGCACTTTCATTAATAGACTAATCAAACCACACTTCTCTCAAAAGAGACATCTCCTACCGTGCTGGCTTCTCTGCTCCACGGTGCTTGGGTTTAAATTAACCTCTCCAAACACAGCTGACTGGAGCTATCTGCGATACTCCAGAGAACTGCTGACCAGGGCTCCTCTTCCCCGGGCAGTGCCTGATTCTCTCCTCTTGCTGATGGAAATACCAGTTCATTGGCTCAGCCCCTTCTTCTTCATTTGCTTTCCTATTTGGATCTCCCAGGTTATGGCTGCATTCCTGCCATTGGTCTCCAGCGCATCGTCTTTCATTTTGTACTATTTTACAATTATATTAGGTATTGCATTAAAAGGGGTGAATTTAACTTTACCAGGATTGTTTGCATTTTTCTAGAGTTAAAAGAAAACTAATCTTTTTTCATTATTATTATTGTAAGACGCATAGAAAGCAATAACAGCGTTGTTATTAAATTCTTAGACTTGATACAAGGACTATTTTGATAGTGATTTTGATAACACTTGATGCTTGCCTAGTGCAAATTCCTGCAAAACCAAGATCAAGATCAAACCAAAAGACCAAGACTCTTTGCCAAGAGAAATGAATTTTAAAATTAATTACAGGACACCATTTATTGAAAAATAAATGTCAGTCAAAACTTTCCATTCACCCTGTTCAATATACTATTGGATTTAAAATCACCTACCTGGAAGCGTATGTAAATGGCAGCATCAGCCTGCAACTGCCAGAACAAAGGTCTGCTAAAAATACTGGAAGTGGTTTTGAAAATTGATGCCAATTCTTGGAATTTCAGGCACTTAAATACATTCAAAACCCTGATTAGATGAATGGAAATCTCACTCGGAAAGGCTGAGCATTCGGATATGCAATGGCTACATCTCGTCGAGAATCCGGGCCAAATTGCTTTTGAAAATCTCAGCAGGGTGCTTATTTGCATTTTTGGCATCGGAATACTTTTGAAAATATGGTGGTAAGGCTGCCATCCATCAAACACTTCAGCAGGTGCTGAGATTCTATGCAAGCACTTGGCTGAGTTTCTGTATTCACATGCTTAAAATTTCCCACGTGCCTCGCTGCCCGGAGGATCAGAGACCACCTCGGCAGGTTTTAGTCCCTCAAGGTTATATATTTGAAAACTCGGGATTTGCCTAGGCTGCAAACAAACCGTAAGCTGACGCACCGCATGGTTTTCTCAGCCTCTTCACCGAAACTTTAAAAGCAATCCATAAAAGTCAGATAATATTTAACAGAGGGGATTATGGAAAAGCCATTTCCAAATGAGAAGATTGCGTTCATGTTTGTTATCCCCCGTCTCCCCTTCACATATATTATGACTACATATTTATTTTTCTAGTACTACTAGAGAGATTGTGGAAAGAAAGTCCTGGGTTTGTTTTTATTTTTTTTTTCCCCTCCTCTATAAAGATTGTCAGCAGCGTTATCTTAAAGGTGCTGGATGCCATATTGCTTATGGTAATACCAGCACAAATATACGTGATGATAAGCTTCAAGGCACAGGATTTGAAGGGTGTGTTTTTCTGCCACTTTCCTGTAACCTGCTTGCTTTTCCTGGGAAAACAGGACAGACTCTGCGCGTGTTCACGTGGGATAGAGAAGTTGCACTACGCCAGCCTCCTCGGCCGTTTGCAGAGAGGCGAGGAACAGTCCCAAGTGATTAATCAAGCCATGGCTGAGCTAGCAACCATTCCCTACCTGCAGGACATCAGTAAGAAGGATGCCAAACTGGTGAGTATTTATTCCTAATACTCATTTTGGCCTTTAGAGGCAGGGAGCCGGGGAGGGAAGGGCTGGGGCTGAGCACCGCGCCGCAATTTGCTCTGGAAGTCTTTTTTTTTTTTTTTTTTTTTTGAATGCCAGGTTCCTATNGCAGACCTGAAGTAGTTTTAAAATCGTGCTGCAGTGCCTTTGTCAGAGGAGGTGCTAATCACCTGCAAGGATGACTTTTATAGAGCCAGCATGACTCATCTGTAGGCATATTTTTAAAACCTCTTCTTTTCCCCCAGACCTCCCCAAATCAGTCTGGGAAAATGATTGCAATTATTCAGATCGTGCTACTTTAAGGTATCTAACATCAGGAGCCACCTGCATCAAAAAACAGGCCAAATCTAGTTACAGCTGAGGAGAGGGGGAAAGCAGAGAAAAGATTTTCTTGCCTGGCTCCATCTAGAACTTGTTCCCTGTCTCGGAATAAACCCCTCTACCTGCTATGCTTTTGTTTTCCCTTTATAAAAGGAGGACAGTGATGCCAGCAGGGCGGTTGCAAGACTAGAGTCATTAATAGCCTGATAGTATATTGATTAAGCTGCAATCAGAGGGCGCCGTACGGTTATTCTTCCACGAGGCTGTCAGGTTTTCTGATGGAGGAGGGAGGGAGGGAGCTCACGTACATGCAAATTTTAAGCATTTTCATTCTAGAAGGAAAAAAAAAAGAAAAGAAAAGAAGTCCCTCCACAGTCCCTGGATTTCAATGCAGCCCAATTTTGCTGATCCAACTTCGGTTCACTAAAAACTCTTGGTTTTCCCAAAGCCAGTCCCTTGACATTTGTTTGCAGCCCTGCAAAGCTCCTAAGCTCTGTAGAATTAAAGCTTCACAGCGGCTCGCTTTAGGGAAGACGAGCAGCGGCCCGCAACTGCGGGAGGTGGCTGCCAGACTTTGAAGTCTGGGCGCGAGATAAGGGGAAACGACATTGCAAAGAAACTGTGTTATTAAAAGACATTCTCCTTTTGATGCAAGTTTTCTCGTATTAAACTGCAGCAGGCCCACATTTCAAGGCTGACTAAAGGGTCCTGAGTTATTGGTATGTATTTCAGTGATGGGTTTTTCTCCAGGGTACAGTATTTTCGGTACATCACACGTTAGGCACAGGCTATTACGCTGTTGCCTGTATCTTCTCGTGTAGTAATCATAAGCCTGACCTCCCTGGAAAGCTTTCTTGGGGAGGCTCTAGGCCACCCAAGACAAAGGTCCTCAGTCTTTCAGGGGTAGGACTGGGCAGAACGAGGGTCTGTGCTGGGAGATTTAATGACAGATTGTAAATCTTTCAACAAAACACATATGCTTTGTTTACTGAGCCCAAGGTAAAAATGATTTTTTAAAAGAATAAAGGCGGAAAATCTCTACCAGCTACCCTGTCCAGAGCATTAAAATGTATTAATTCGGCGTTCATTTATTTTTCTTTGTCCTGTCACTCTGCTGCAAAATATATCTGTAGCCTGCGTGCGCAAATGGAGGATCAGGTGCTTTGTAGCTCGAGTATTTTGGTAAACTTCAAGCACCACAGTGTTAAGGCACAAGACTGCAAGCAAGAACTTGCGGAGTGGCTCCACCGGGGAGTGAATAATGGGCTTTACCTTTCCTGGTGGCACCAGCCCGCACGGCACGGGCTCCTCACGCCAGCAGGGACCGTTTCCCTACCCCATCGAGCAGAGAGCATCGCTGCCCAGCGTTGGGTCTGCACGCTCAAACCATCCAGGGAGCGAGTGAAAGATCCTCATTTTCTCAGCCTGTCTGTCATCCTCCTCATTTCACTGGGCTCCAGGCAGGATGAAACCTTTGCAGGACTGGGCTTTACTGGTGTAATTCAGCAACTCTCAATGGATGCTCCAGAGGCAGCCCCTCCATGCCCGTGGGGTCAGAATCACAGCACCCATCCTGACTCCATGTGCTTCAGCAACATTGCTAAGAGATATCTGAATTTTTCCATGAAGAAAACGGAGCTGGCCAAATTCTAATCTCACTTGTACTAATAAAAATGTAGAGTAACTCCTCTTGAGGTCATTCTGACTTTACATTGGTAAAACCGAGATAAGGGTTTATGACCGAGCAAGGCAGTCAAATTGTATGAGTTAGAAAATGCTAAAGATGCCAAATGTTTATTATCACATACGGTATGAGTTGTACAAAGTTTAAAACACAGCGAATTTATAATAGTGCAATTTGCACTGCTACAGACAGGATGCTGTAGGCATTTTCAGTTATAAACTCTTCTGTGTAAATGTCTTCCTGTAACTACATAAATAGAGTCCTAAGCCATGGAGGGGAGACCCTCAACTGAGGCCTTTTTAGATCAGTATTTATTTATAGACCTTGGGAAAAATAAAGATTTCAGTTAGCTTGAATAGTTGAATACAAGTGGGGAAAAATCCTGAAGAAACTCTTTCCAAGGTTTATGATTTCAATGTCACCATATTTGTACATCAGAAATCGAGATGAAAGCTTGTTAAAAAACCAGAAATCCATTTCAATTTAAAACCAAATGAGGACAAGATCTTTTTAAAAAGGCAGCATTTTCCCCTGGGGAGGGGATTTTCCAAAAAAGATCAGCTTTGGGAGAATTGCTGTGGTTGGCCAACTGCCTGCTCTTGTAGCGTGCACGTTTTGTCTGCCAGTAGAGCCGGTGAAAAACTTTAGGTGGTAAAAATCAAGAAGAACTTTGGGCGGTAAAAATCAAAACCAGAGCTCGCACTGGGCGCTTTTCACTGGGCTGCATCAGTATCAGCGAAACTTTAATTGGAAAATTTTCTTGTTTCAACGTCTTGCCCAAAGCGGTGAGTTCTCCAGCCCGGTTGGGCTGTCGGAGCGGCCCCTTGGAGGTGGCAGAGCCGTGTCCTGGTCCCTGCTGCCCCCGTGGCTGCTCAACTAGAGAATCACTCCAAGAAAAATAATGGAGAAATCCTCCCCTTCCCCTGACCGGTTCCTCCTCTGCCTGGTTTGACGCAGGATCTGCGCTTTGCCCATTCTGCCCTTAATACCCTTAATCTCTGGGCTGTGTCTATTCTGGATTCACAGAAGGAGATTATCTGTCATAAAAGTATTCTGATGGAAAATTTCTGACTCTTTTTGCATTAAAGTCAGAGGCAGAAATTTGCAGTTTTGTTTTTCATGAATACTGATGCATGAGTTAAAAAAAAAAAAAAAGAACAAAAGTTTTCATCAAAAGTTTGGACCAATAAGGTTCAACTTAATGGCTGCACAAGCCCACAGAAAGCAGGCTGGAAGCGACCGTAGCAAATTTATATTTAGAGATCCCAAAGAAGATTCCTGCATCCTTTATCCAGTGGCGGGACACAAAGAATATTAACTTCAAAAACCTGAATGTGAAGGTAAACTTGAGGAAGTACAGATCTGCTCCTTGAACATCAAGGCGGCATTTCTGTATCTTGCACAGACGAGTTTAAACACTGGCGTTTTAAGTTTCAGCACCTTACGTACTCGTATTAGACTGCTGCCTGGCCAGGTACAGAAAGAGACAATTTGTCTACGAATGCTTATGCTTATACTGACCAGCCTATACAGGCTCCTGATGAGTAATGAATTTGGGAAGAGACACCACAAACTATTGTTTGAGTTTGCTTTAACCAGCTAAACACTTTTTTAATAGACCTAACAGAGCGCAGCGATATCACAGCAATTAAATACAAGTTTCTCCCAGTTTCTTCCTAAAAACCCAGGGCAATGGCCGCTCACGGGAGGACACCCTGGATCCAAACCTTGTCTCTCTGTCACTGAATTAAGAGCAACTGAAACATTTTCAAGTGTTTGGGAAAGGTGCAGGGTGAGGCAGTACTACGACGAACCTAGAAGGGTACCACGTTGAGGCAATACCACAACTAACCCGAATTTTACCCTCCCCTCTAACACTAAGGACAGATTAGCAAGTATTTTCCTACAGCTTCTTTTTATAGTTTACACTAGAAATTGTCAGCCTTGTTTTTATGCTCCGTTATGCTGAATGATGGGGAGAAGGGAGAGCTTGCCAGAGAAAAAGGATAGTAAAAGCAGGGAAAATGAGCTAGATACTTCCAGCTACAGTAAAAGCATCTCGGCTTTATTGTTGTCCTCTTGTGAGGTTTTACATGCTGCCTTAAATTATGATACATTAGCCTTGGGAGTAAATACTAAAAAGCATTCATGTACGACACAGAATATCCCAGAGAGCTAAAGAATGAAGTATGGAGCCTTTATTCTTTACAACCCGAGTCTTCCTTTACTAAGTATAAACATTCACTGCATTAAAACGTATAGGCTTAAATACAAAATTTCCAAAGGATTTTTTCCCATTGTTAGGTATTTCATACCCACAATAATACAATGTAATGTCTGAAGCAAAGATGAGGTGGCAGCGCTCATTGTGTGAAAGATGAGTAATAAAATCATCAGCGTACAAATGATTTTTTAATTAGGTTTTAATCTGTGTATTTAGAGAAGTTATTTCTGTGTGAATTCCACACTGATAATTTTTATCGTGGTGCCACAGCTGCAGTCGCTAATGGCAGATGCCATGGACACCCTTGAAGGAAGAAGAAGTGATAAAGGACGTGTGTGGAATAAAATTGAGAAGGTAAAAACCTGCAGCAAAGGGCGGGAGAGTACATTGTTCCTTGGGGAGTAAATGTCCACCTGAGTCATATCTGTTCACAAGGTAGAAAAGAAAGTAGGTGCCATTTGTGTGCCTTGAACTCCGTTAGTGCTCAGGCACTAGCCACAATTACATATTTATTATTTGGTTGACCTTTGTCCATGTTAATAGCCTCATGTGGTTATCTAATGCAAAAAAAAAACAAAACAAAACAAAAAAACCCAACCGAATAGCTTATTTTTAGCTGATATTTATACTTCTCTTCCATCTTTGTCATACGGGGTACTGTGCTAATTGGGCTGGGGCGGGGTGAGGGGGGAGTTGTTAGGGAATAAAATTCAGCCCAACAAATTAGGTCCCTTAGTGGAGCTCAAATGAGGCTTTGGTGATGCGAGAGGTAAAAGACATGTAAATGCCTTTCTGGAGTCTCTGCACGGCAACCGGTCAATTTAATTCTTAAAGGATTTGTGAAATGCCGGGAGTTTTGCGTTGGTTCTCTGTACAGATGAATCTGACCCGACGCAATGAATAATAGGTCAGGCTGGGATGTAACAGGAGTCTCTTACATTTTTACAAAGTCTTTCAAACCAGAGCAAATCACAGCTCTGGCCATTCAACACCGCTGACATTCAGCCACTTGCGAGGAAAAGGCTGGCGACACATCACCAGGAAGGGAAAATGTTGTTAATGATTCGGAGCATCGGTCTTACCCTACGTCTTAGGGCTCCGTCAGATCCCAGACAGACACACGCTCGCTCTGGGTTGCGACTGCGGTGGGAGGCGGAGGAGAACAAAGGGGTTGAATTTCTGCACTGGTGGGACTTGAAATTGTTCCTCTTTGGGATGTAGGGTTTATCATAGAATTGCCTGGGATGGAAGGGACCTTTCAGATCACTGAGTCCAACCCTCAACCTAACTCTGGCAAAAACCGTCACTAAACCATATCTCTAAGAACTATGTCTACCGATCTTTTACATACCTCCAGAGATGGCCCTCAACCACTTTCCTGGGCAGCCTGTTCTAATACTTAATAACCCCTTCAGTGGAAAATTTTTTCCTAAAAATCTAGATCTGTTTACGGACAGATGTCAGGAAGATACTGAAAACCCAAACCCTGGCTGCACAGAGCCAGTGTAACCAGGAAAAGCAAACAGGACAGAGATCTCTGACACAAACCACAGGGGTGGAGGGTCAAGGTATTTTCAGAGTCCATATTTCCAAGTGATTTGAATTAAAATTTCAGAAGGCGCCTCCTCCGAGAGAAAGCCTGTGTAGGTGTATTACCTCCATTAGCTGTCAGATCACTGGCTCATAATAAAGCTTTCCAAGTACAGAATGTTTTCAGAAAGTAACCAAAACCTAAATGCCCAAAATTATAGGCAGACTGGGGTTCATCCCTTTCAAACACTCATGTGGCAAAACAAAGGAGAAATATTCATACTGCTTTTACATTGCACCAGGATAGTCTCTACCTACAGGTCGCACGAGAATCTTTTGCAACTCAAACACCACACGTAACATGCAGCTATTACATATTTATACAATTACATACATACTTCCTGCCAAATATAACAACCATTGATAACAAGATGAATGCAAAGAGTCAATGATACGTTCACAAATAGCCTAGTCCCTGTACTTCTCTAGCACTTATCCTTCCCATTTGCAGGCGATAGACTTAAATATCAAAGAGAGTTTTCCAAAGTTTTTCCAAAAGTCAGGATTTTAATCCACAGTTAGGTGTTTGAATATCCAGTCTGACTTTCACAACGCTGAACGAACACAGTTCAGAGGCTGTTGAGAAAGGATCGCGGCTGAAAGTTAGGCCAGGTACACAGATACCTAAATATTTATTAAAGGCTCATTAAAAGTTTGATTCCCACATATTTCAACTGGCTAATATTTCATTGTAAATTCAGTAAAACACAGTATTTTCTTTCAGTGCATTCCTACTTGTGTATGTACATCCTTTATATTTCTCCGGATACTTTTACTTTCAGTGTAGTCTTAATGGAAATCAGGCTAACATTTAAAAATGGACTGGTATCCCGTATTGTGCCACATCAATCTGTGCATAATTCAATATTCGTGAATAAAATTTACTGAACCCATGAAAATCTGCTCTCTGCCATTTTAAAATTTGTCAATGCAAAATTTGTTTGCATTCTGAACAGAGTTTTGCATTTCATTTTCGACAACTCAAATAACTATTTGATTCGAGGCATCTGGTTCCAAGCGGAACCTCAAATTATTTGTTTCATAACATGAAAATATTTTTCTATATTATAGCAGAACAAAGAAATGAAAAAATCATTAAATATTTCTTTTCTACTTTACTTTTTGTCCAAGATTTAATTTCAGCATATTCAGCACGTTCTTAGAAAAAAAAAAAAAGTCTCTTTTAATAGAGGAGACAGGAAAACATTCAGGGAGCTTCGGGATTTTTTTGTTGGGTTTTTGTGGGTTTGTTTTTGTTGTGGTTTTTTTTTTTAAATCAGCTCTAATTAAGAACGTTACGCTAGGCTAAAGAACTCTGATACGTTACTGAGAAGGAGGATTAAATCTGATGATTAAAAATTGCTGTGGTGTGGATTACGGCACGTCACTTGTGCTAGAACCATTCCGAGAAGTTCAGTATTTCTCTGTTCGCGCATTGTGCGGCGCTGGTTGTAGGAGCCTACAAAGAAACTCCACAAAGATCTAGTTACAAGGTAGTTATTTGTATTTTTTGCTATTGAATTAATTTACATATATTGGAAAGCGAAAAGGAACATAAAGGAGTTTATACAGTCGGCTATAAAGGCAAAACTCTGGAAAGCTGACAGCTCTGCTACCACCAATGAAGTTCGGCTTTCGCAACAGAAACAGCTGTTGCACCTAATGAAAGCACTCAACGTTTTTCTCTAATGCAGGGGAATTATAGCCATGCCTGTTTTCCAAATGGTTAAAGGGTCTGTCAAAATTGCCATTACAAACCACTGTTTTCAGAGTTTTATATTCTGGAGTCGGCCATAAAAAATTCATTCGGGCTGAAACCTAACATAGGAGGGCACAAAGCTTGACACCCAAACACTTTTCCTTTTGTCACAGTGGAGGGCTTATCAAATTAGTCTGAAATTAATCTGGGCAATTTTGAATCTACAGGACTGACAAAGTAGTAATATATGCATAGCTTCAAGTGTTTTGGGTGCTGCGCTGCTCATCCAATTCACTCACAAATTTATGTTTTTAAGGGAACTAATTCATCAAATGGGCTAATTATTTTTGGAAGCTTTAAATACAAAGAAATGAAAAATGACCTCATAATTAGCTAGAGAAAAAAGAACATCACTGCGCGGAAGATGCCTTTCTCGGTATCACCAGGCTACAGACTCTCCAGACACAAGGAGACCTGACCCAGGAGAGCCCAGTTTACCTTGGGAGATTAAGAAACATCCTCCTACAGAGGCTTTACCCATGTACTAGATATCCCTAAAGAATGCCTTGGAAGCAGGAGAAATGGGCTGGGTCAGTCTCACAAAATCCCTCTTCTCCAGGATTTTACCGACACTTATCCTTTCAGTCCCCTGGATAAAATGTGAGCTTTTTATTAGCAATCTGGGGAAACAGACAGCTGGGTCTAAGACCTTTCAAGCAATTAACGAGGGACTGAGTCCCAGTCTACTTCTGGAACATGGGCAATCCTAAAAAAATTTTTACCGTCTTCCTTTTTTTTTCTGGTCATCAGAAATTCCCAAACTGAACTTGCTGGTGGCCAGACTGCTGGGTTTACAAAGGATTCAAGGCACCGTACTAGGGATTAGGAATATTTTTTGTAGTTACTGGCTCTTTCCAAATTGTGTTATAGGTTGAGTCATGAAGGTACTTCAATATAACACCATCAGCATTTCATGAGAACAGACCTCTCTGGAGCCCCCCTTAGGAATGGGAAGCCTTCCTAAAGCAGTCAATAGGAAACACTATGGGAAAGAGCATCAAACCTCCTCTTTTAAAGAGGCTTAAGTCTTCACCGGTGAACAGAGGTAGAAATGTATTTTTGCCTACTGGACTTCAAAGTGTAAATTCACTTCGTAATTCAAATGATTATTTTAACAAGACTGACAGCCCAGCGGTTTGAGCAATGACCTCTGACGCACAAGGCTCAGCAGCAACGAACAGAAAACTTTCAAGAGAGATGGAGGGGAACTAACCTGATAGTTCGACTCAGTCCCACAAGACTCGGTCCAGCCACGGGGTCTCAAGCAAATGGAGGCACCACCGTAACAGCCAGGTCTGGCCATTATTGACTAGTTTCTTTGCTGACATCATTACATGTGACATAAGCGACATCTGCTGTGAACATGAATGCTGGGATGAGGGGTAAAGCTTGGCCCTTAGTAACTCAAGGATCCAGGTCTCTGCATGGCCATGGCAGGACTCCAGGGCAGCTACAGACAGGCAGAGGGGTTTAGAGTATCTCAGATACATCAAACGGCAGGAAGGCTCCTCCTTTCCTCTACAGAGGAGGAGCCTTGTTTCGCTGCGGTCTTGTAAGAGGAAAAAATAAAGAAGTTACAAGAGATTACTTTCCTATCTCACAAGAATAAAGTCATTAATAAAGCCTCACAACATTGTTACAGTGAGAGGCATTTCATTAAACAACTAGATACTCTAAAGCCTATCAACCAGAAACTTTTGACATCCAACGAGAGGAGAGTCAAATAAGCGCAAGTGCCAGTATAGCTCTGCTTCCCCTATGAAGATAATAATGTAGTTCTGCTTCTCCATTTAGCCCCTAGGCTTTCATAGCAGTTTCATAGGATGCTCTTGCCATCGCTTGAACAGCCAAAGGATAGACAGGAGTTGGCAAATAAACACTTTCCTACACCTCCACATGTGAGACACTTCATAAAACCTTCACATCTGAGTTTACCTCAAGGGCATCACATACTTTGCAATTTAGATAAGTTATTATGCCCATCATTTGCTGAGCTCAGTGGAATGCCTGTTTCATAAATCTGAAAGCAGAGCAAACATGGATGAGTGAATAAAAGAACAGATGTAACTTACATAAGGATAAGTATATAACAAAAGCTGCACTGATATATGGTGAATATGAAATGAAGTAAAATTAGCCTAACTTATTATATAATCTTTCAGCCAGGCACACAGATTTTTCAATAGTTGACCTCTGCTTACCACATCTCTGCCTTCTGCAACAGCAAGGGAACACTATCTGATGAACTGTCCTCTTCCACTGACATTATCTCTTAATTGAAAATCAAGCCATGGAAAAGGGCCATAGACTTGCGAGGTTTCGGTCAGCCAGAGGAGCAAGGAGGGAGATTCATAGTATGTCGATGGAAAGTGGACGTGTTGCTGAATAGTATTATGTTGGCTACTACGGCAGTTATTTGATGTATATGACTTTGTAACGTCTCGTAAAGTCATCCAAGCCTAGGACGCAGCCACCGGGAGCTGCACTTGCTCTCGGAGCATGCAGGCTTCAGAAGTTGTTGCGTTTTGGTGCACTCTCTTGAGTCAACTTGGCTATTCCTGAACTAAGAGAAGGAAAGTGGTTCCTGGTCTGTTCTCACCTCGGGGCCATGATGCAGCCACGTCTTTCACGAACGCGTGGAACCATCGCGTAAAGGGAGCAGGAAGCAAAGGATGGGAAAGGATAGGAAAAGCACATTTTCTGGAACAGGAGTGGAAGTCTAATGTGTAATGAAGTCAGAGAAGTGCAAATGCAAAAGGAAAATAATCTTAGTGGCACTGCTTCGGGTAGAATAAGAGTGAAGGAAATGAAGAGCAGAGCAACAAGGGAGAAATGCAAAAATTTCTGTTAGAGTTGACCAACAATTGGCTTCATGGTAAGATTAGAGAAAACACATTCAAGAAAGGATTAACTCAGAATCAGCAACAGCCTTGAGAAGAACAAGAAGAAACTACGGCAGAGGTTTCTAACCTGACACTGAGCGAATTTTTCAGACCAGGCAGAGGAAGCGTGTGAGCAGAAAATGGGATCTGCCCCACTGAATCTGAGGCGGTACAAAAGAAATGTAGACAACCAAAGAGTCCCATTAGTAAATTCAGCCTCGCTATTGGGACAATAAAAGCGTGACAGCATTCGCGGAGCTCTTTGTGTGAGAGAGGTGTGACAATGGGATTTCAGGAGTTATCAATACTCCTAGTCCCTAAAATCAATTCCTGCCCTTGTGAGTCTCCGGTTCTTTGTGTCTCTCACACAAGAGAAGAAAAGATGCCCCAGAAAGATGCCTACATGGCCCTCGGCTACACTGGAAGAAGCGACTGCATCCTGCCCGTTTCCCACCCTCCAAACACCAGTATCTAATATAAAGCTGAGCTGTTTAGTGATCACACACTAAACAGCTATACCTCCTCATCACAGCTAGACCAGCAGTACAATATAAAAAACAGAGGCCGTGACCCTAAGAAACAGTGAGCTTTCGGGCATAGAAGGTTTTATTCAAGTCTGAAGCAGACGCAGGAAGTTTCAGGTTTGCTGTTCCACACCAGAAGGGAAGCTTCTGTACATAAAAGCATGGCTTTTCCCAGCTAAATCAGTTGGTCTAATAACAGATATGATCTATACCCATCATTCTTAGACCATCACCGCTGCAACAAAACACTGCCAATGCTACTGGGAAAGAGTATTTTGTTATGAGAAAGGCTTTGGTCTATTCCACCAAGCTATAAGGTGCGATAAGTCACTGGACTAATTTTAAATAACAGCACATCTAGCAACTGAGCAGTAAATGTCCTAAACATCGGAATAATGTAGCTGCTTGTGGCTGCCTGGCAGTTAAATCACGGGCAATTCTGGGCATTAACAATCCCCACGTAAGGATTTAGATAAACATTTCGCCAGCCCTTGCTAATCATGCTGTCAGTTATGAATGAGCAGCCTGTTTACCTGCTGCCCTCCACCAGGGAAGGTCTCCGGCCCTATAAACACTTGCTACCAGGTATTGTTACAGCCGTGAAAAATTGCACGAGTCAACAAGACCGCTCATAGTAAACACTGCGCCGGACAGTGATTTCAGGAGGGCCTATAAAGTACAAAAGGACCGTCTGAGTTGCGAGGTAGTTAATAAATGTAATTCATTACCAGCATCAATATTATTTTTTATTCAGTTCCTCATCAGCAAATACTCTTTCCTCCATCTGCTTTCAGCATTGGAGCTTTGCTGGTGTGCTAAGAACCTACTGGCAAACACTGGTTTTCCGTGTTTCGCTGAACTCATTCCTTTACGATGGAAACGCACAGCGGCGCTGTCTGTCAGACTTCTTTCTTTAAAGACCGGCAATGCATACAAACAAGGCACTGAAAACGCAGAAATGGAGCATGAGGGACAACATATCTATCTTTGGCATCGGCATCTGAAGCTATGAACGTTTCTAGAAGCAGGTCCAAGGCAAGAGTTGTGCAGTCAGTTGGGTTCCATCGCCAAACAAATGCAGGGAAATGCCTTTGGCCTGCCCGTGGCAGTTCAGATCATGAGCTGCTGTGCAACCCGCTCCCTTCCAAAAGCAACCAGAGCAGCTCAAATGCACTTCACTTAACACACAAACAGTAAAATCATGGTTTACTTTTTTTCCAGATGCTGAGCAACCTTTGTTCTAACAAACCTTAACGGAAGGTACAGACTGGGGTTTTCTTTTTATTAAAATATCACTAGCTTTTCTCAAGCATATGTTCGGCTTTTCCTCCTTACTCTATATAGCCATCCCTACTTACTCGGAGGCCCTTCAACTACCGTTCCTTCGGTTACATTCGATCCAAAGAGTGCTTTAGCAAGTAGCTCTGGGAGACAAAGGAAAACGTTGAGAGGCACTTCATGTTTAAAGGCAGCTCATTTGCCTCCTGTTACTAATAGCTCCCAAACAACAAAAATAGATCCTGTGTGCCAGAAGACTCTTTTTGCTATTACATGTTATTTATAGCTCCTGCAAATATTTTCAAAAGCACCTGTTTCCTATTTGAGACTGACTCCCCCCATTTGCATTGGGATTTAGGAAATTTGAATTTTTAGGCATTATAGAGAATGTGTACACATGGATCCACGAGAGCCACATGCCACATACTTTTGCGATTTTACAGTTTACAGAGTCTGCTTGCTGCTTTTCCATCTACATTTTTTTTTCCTAGACAAAGTCATTTTCCTACCTGATATTTTCCATGTGGGATCCTGGCTCTTTCTCATTTCATTCTAAACTCTTTAGCAGATACTATAACCAATATTTTGCATTTCTATTCAGATTCAGGCCGATCTTTTAAAAATGACGTGTGCTTTCAAGTTAGTTTGTGATGAGACTAGCTCCCCTATTTTTGTATAAGCCACGAAGCTTCCTTTGGACCATCAGTAAGCCATCGGACACGGACATCTGTTCCTTGGAACAGCCCCCTTGCAGCAAAGGTTGACAAGTTTCATGACATCTGTGGCCCATCAGGACTTGGACAAAACCAGGCTGAATGATGGATAGTATCGCAGTGTTCCCTCATCGTAGCCGGTGCACATCACGTAATTAGGAACCGTATGTGGCATGTCTTATCCTGATGAGCGTGTAGGAAGGGCAAAGGATATACTTGCATTGTGATATTTCAGGGCAAAACCAGATGCATCCAGGCAAGTTCCGAAGTGACTGACAGGGCATTACCAGAAATGCAGTACGTGCTTCAGAAAAGGAGATACGAGCTGCCCATAAAGCCCTGCTTTGAGGAGGAGGTTGGTCTAGATGACCTCCAGAGGTCCCTTACACTGAAATCTTTCGGTGATTGTAATTCAGCTGCAGCCAGCAAGTGCTGTGCATATATCCCTCCACACCGCCAGCGAATCCATCAGGATGGCATCCGAGAGCAGGATTCGGCGCTCACAGCAGCGAGTTTCTCCCCTTTATCCATCACTGGACAACACGTACAAAAGGGCAGGGTTAGAAATATTTTTATATGCTCCAAACAAGGCCTGCAGTGTTCCTTATCTTTGTGTGGATCCATGTCGTGTCATTTCAAGAACTCCTGTAGGTCTGAAGCAAATCCTAAGCCAAAGGGAAACCATACTTTTCCTCACCTGATTAGACCCTCTGCAGTCCACCCCTCCAGCTAATCCTGTTACCCAAAGAACTCTGTGTTTTCATTGCAGACACAAACCGCATTAGATAGGCGTACCAAAAGCATAAGTATTTACAGATTCTGCCCAACCTTTGAGAACGATGTAAAACCATTTTGGTTAAGAACGAGCTGATCGCCCCAGTATCCACAGGGACCACAGATCATTTTCTTCTCCCAGCAAAGTCAGAACTAGAATTCAGAGCAGCCTAATTGACTTATAGTCCATCCCCGTACTTCTGGTGCACTAATTATGCTTTTCACCTTGTCGCTCCGTGTCAGAATAAAAACGCCTGGATGGGTGGCACTGAGGAACGGCACAAACAACCTCGCTCCTTCAGCTGATTTTCCCCGAGAATAAAAGAATGGAAATACTTCCGAGAGACAGCCTGCCGGAGCTGCGGCTCTGTGCTGGTGTCTCAGCAGCACAGCAAAGGCTGTGCCATCGAGGACGGCAGCTTCTCGGTCCGAGGGCACACACAGAGGTTTTCTGCTTTCCATTCATCCCTCTGACTTAAAAAACAGCGTCGTTTCCTTCACATGGGCCAAACAAGTTTGCTTTTCTTGTCCTGTTTCTCGTTTTCGTTCAGCCACGAGCCTAGAGGTTTCTCTCTCCTAATTTAATTCCCCTAAGCCTTAGGCATCAGGCCCAGCATTAGCCCTTGCTTTGATTCCCCAGGTACCTCCATGGGTGTAAAACTGAAGGCGGACAGTTGAAATGCCAGCACTATATGTCTCTACTCTTGTAGAAGCCCACGTGTTTTCTCGGTCTTAAAACCCTTGGGTTTTGTTCTGCCTCTCCCCAATTCGACAATTTCCACCATGAATATCTTCCACAAGATATTATGAATGCAAGACTTTGAAGCACAAAGGAGAGTTTGGGGGCAATTTAAAATAAATGCAATATCAAAGGAAAAAAAAGCACAAAATAAACTCTACTGAGTACCCGGTTCGTTTTCAAATTTCAGTCCACAGACCCCTACGCTTCTCTGCTTAGCTGGATCCCAGAGCACCGACAGGTACCACATGGATGTGCTGCGGACTGAGCACATAATTTGCTTTAAAGGCATCTTCCCCCCCCCCCATTTCTTCCCTCTT
>VYZM01003399.1:342112-389353 GCA_013398915.1 Dromas ardeola
TTTCCATCTGATCTTCACCCTGCCCTTCCCTTTTTTTTTTTTCCTGCCCCCTCCAGCTGATCACAGGGGCCAGACTGGAGACAGAGAGAAAAATCCAGGAAAAGAAATAGGGTCGGGAATAGCCTCAAATCAGGAGCTAATGAGGAAGAAAAGGGAGGAACTTGAATAGACGGGCAGTCACGCACTGAGGATCCTGTAGCTGGGCCAGGGCTGTAGACACTGATCCGAAGTAGAAATGCTGCCACTGCACTGCTGGGAGTAACTGGGGGGGAAAATACTCGGGAAATCTTGAAAGTAAGATGTCATAGCAGGGGAGGATTAAAAGTAGGTTGAAGTCCAATTTGTCTTCGTAAGTTCTCAGGTCACCAGGCTCTTGAGAAAAAGACCATAAAGACACTATGTATCTGGGTAGATGGGAGAAGAGTGGTTTCACGTGATCGGGAGAATATTTAAGGGACTTCGCTGCAGGGACGTCAAACAGCAAGCTCAGCTGCGGAGAGCTGAGCACGGCCCCTGCAGATGGGATGCGATGCCGCCGACCCGCTCCCCAGCACGGACTGTGGCACGGGTGGACACCGTGTGGATCGGGGGATTAGAGGTGGGGAAACACAATCCAAATAGTGCAAAGGACCGACCCGACGATGTCGATCTCTGCAGGTTGGGATCAGACCCAAAATGAGCCTCATGTGAACCACTGTCAACACCGGCAGTGAATGCTCCTCTGTGAACTGGTCCTGCAGAGCTCTTAACTGGGCTTCGGTGGCCGCGGGGTTTGGCTATATAACCTGGGATTCGGTCTCAACATCACTCCGTGGCCAACTATTGCTCTGCATGGGAATAAGTCGCAAGTCTTTTCCAAAATCCACATCCCTACAACAGCTGCGGCTCTAACATGAATCACTTTCGGGCTGGCTACAAACTACGTCCTTCTACCTACCCCCATCCGCTCACATTCCTGTTTTAACAATTATTTTGGCAGGGGGGCGGGCACAGAAAAAGAGCGGAAAAAAAGGAAGTGAATCTATTGATTTGAAAAATTTGCATTTCCCAATGAGAGCCCCGAAGGTGGCTCACCGCAGCCAGACAGCAGAAGAGCGGGCACAGGGAGGTTTTAAATCAAGGCAAAAAGGCAGAACATAATGCTTCCAATTTACTTTCTTAAAATGAAATGTGCAAGCTAAAAAGCCATGAATAAGCACTACTGAACACTGCAACCACCGAAAAGAGATTTTTAAGCTATTGCTGCCCGCCCCCCCCACCACCACTTTATCTTGTCAAGAGACTGTATTTTCATTGTGTTCGTATGGTAATTTAAATCATGCTAGGGCTCAGAGCATACAGTGTAATTGTAAGTCGGCGAGGGTTTGAATGCCATCACTGCTGTGCAAATAACATCATCAGCTCATCAGCTGTGTCAGTAACATTGCAATTATGTAAGCAACTATTATTTCCACCCCTGATATGCCATATTAGAACTTATTTTGGGGGCTGGAGCTGACAGGTATTCTATAAATATGAAAAGCACACAACAGCAACCAAGCTGTAGCTCGAGATAGGAACGCCGTTCCACTGGGGCTTTCTGGTGGCATCACCAGCTGGCCAGGTACCACTGGATGGTCCTGAAGGAGCTGCTGGAAAAATTCTTGCTTTCCCAGAGCCCCTTTTGCCCTCACCCCACACCCTACCCATCACCCGGCACCCATTTCCCTTCCTCTTACCACCCGTTCTACTCACCCAAACACCAGCACTACCATCAAAATAGCAAAGATTACTTTTAACCGCAGAAGAAAGTCACGTAGACATTTTAATTTGGTCTGTTGCAGAAGAGTCTTGGGGGTTTGGTGGTTGGTTTTAATATGGTTAAGCCATATTAATGGAGCTTGGCACTAAGTGATTAATTTTCCTCAGACTTCCTGTGTGCTTTTGGCCAGATCAATGATTTCCTAAGCTTTTATTTCTGCTTCTTAAAAATGAGGCTAGCATAATGATTCCCTTCTCTAATCCTCTGCGTGTTTATATGGTGAGCACGTCAGAGCAGAGCCAGCCTGCAAGGCTGTCTTCGGAGAGCTCCAACCTCCCCGTGCTCCGATTGCAAGGGATGTCTTGGCAACAGAGGGGCAAAAGCCCACGACCAAGTGCCAGCCCACCAAGATTGGCCAGAGCGGTAGAAAACTCTTCTCCATGGCATCGTGCACGGTGCTACACAAAGCCAACCCGCTGAAAATGTCACCCCTACCAGCTTCGTGGGGAGGAGGAGGAGACAGAGCTCCTCTCCCAGATGCATTCCGTGTGCCCTCGGCGCTCCGGGGAGGCAGATGTAATTGTCCATAAACTTCTCTTCTTGCCTCGTTTGCTCTCTCACACACGCGCACACCCCTTACCGACACAAACCCTGGCCAGAGCTGGTGGCATGGCTTCAAGTTCAGGGCTGGGGAGCCCATCAGTAACAGCTCAATATACGAATAAATACAATAGGAAGCCACGCTCAGATTAATTCTCAGCCAGCTGTTCTGTGTTGTGCCTAAAGAAGCAACACTCCACCGAGTGCGTGTCAGGATGATAGATTAGGACCTTTTTTTTTTATTTTTTATTTTAAAAAAAATATTTCAGCTTAAAATGCAATTGGAAGATTGATTCTTTAGATCCTCACATTATATAGGGTCTAGGTCTTGAATATAACTCAGTGTGAAGGGAGATGATTCTCATCTTCTCCTTACAGAAACGCTGCCTATCGCAAAAGCTGACAAAGGGTATGAATAAAGGTAAGGTATGGGGAGAGATAGCCATAAAATTATGAATGCCTGGTATTTACAGAATACCTGCACGCAGTACTATTCATCTATATTTTCAGTTGTTTTGAAATCACCCCTGCAAGGAAGATGTGTCTATCTGAATGTACTCTTTATTAGAATAATTACATTTTTATTATGGGGGGACACTGAGGTCATCTATTCTTTTACTGTATTCTCTAGTGTATTATATTCATGGGAAAACGTATTTATTCAGAACTTCATTTTGATTTAATAGAAAAATGGTTCTTGCCACAGCGATGTGGAATACTCATTTTTCTCCATGTGTTGATTTTTGGCATATAAATGCCAGAAGCTTCTGTTCTCTTTCCTTATCAAGAAAAACTTGCCTGAGATTAATTTCCTCATCATCCCTTCCTTTTAAAGTGGCTGTTTTTCAATGCCATTTAAAGACAGAGTTGTGATAAATTCCTGTTTTCAATGTACAAATTTCAATGAAAGAGTCTATTCCACAGCAGTAAAGTAATTGAATCCAAATGGAAAGGGACAAAAAAAAAAAAAAAAGTCATGAAATCAGGTACTGCTACTCCAGCCGATTGTATGAGAGGTGCCTTCATGTAGTTTTATTTATGACAATTAGTTTTGAAATAAACTAATTAAAAAAGTTTTTAAAGTTTTTATAGAGGGGAAGGGAAATGCTTCTGACACCACTTCTTTATAATTGCAGATTGGACTAATTGAAGACTACTTATACCAAGTAGAAGACAATTACTTAAGGAACAAAAGGCTGAGAACAGCTAGGATGGAAAAAATGAAAATGAAGAAGATCACACAGCAACACACACAGCAACATTAGAGCTTAGGAGATACAAAACTGTCCCTTACCAGCCCTAAAGACATGGCCACACGGCAAAGAAGAAAATTAACACTGTAGATGTTTGATATTTAGTTCAACAAAAGCCACCTTTCCACTTAATGCGCCTTCCCCGCGCTATGGGGTATCTTTAGCAAGACGCTCCTGCACTTCATTAGTCTTAACTCATTGGAATAAATGTCTGTGAAAGGCTTATTTTAAATTGTCTCGTTTATTTAAATTGTAACACCCAGCCAAACAGGGGCCTGTATTTTCTGCTCTGAGAATATTCTGCGGCCAAACTCTATAAAATCCTGCTGGCTTGATTATTGCCCGAGAAGGACTGAAGAGAGGGATCACTCCATCCTTGGCTAAGAAGAATTCAGCCTCACCTTGCCTTCCTTCCTGGTTAATACTTTCCAATACAGATATTAGCATGATCTCGTGGTGAAAAGTGGCATCCTGAATCTTGTGGCTTCGCAAACTCAAGAAACACAACACTATGAAAAGAGAAAGAAAATTAAAAAAGAAGCCCAGCTTTGCCTTGTGCTTAAGAACGTGAAGTCCTTTGCTCGTCTGTGCCCTAAGGATGATATTTCCCCCGTTAGATGGTAATTGTGGGCTTTTTTAAATGCACAAAGCTCCAGGGAAGAGAATAACTGCATCTGCCTTCTACAGGGCAAACCTCTTGGTGAAGGCTCCGCAGCACATCTCGCACTCCCACAGCAGCCGTCTGCCGCGTGGGCACATCTTACACCACTTTGGTCTTCAAGGGAGCACAGGTTCCCAAATCCCCTGAGACCCGTCGTCAGCGAGCAAAGCAACCCACCGACTTTTCCGTAGAGATCACCTTACCAGCCGATGTTTGACAGGCATCCCCAGCTGACGTGCGCAGCCTCTTCTAAGGCTGGCATTTCTTTTTCGTTCCCTGTGTTTACTTTGTGAGAAAATAACCTCACCTTATAAAATCAGCACTCAGTTCATTACATTTTCTCATTCACAGCTGACTTTAAAACAAAAACATAGCAAGCAAGGAAAAATCCACCCCCAGCCCTAAGATTTAATTAAAAATCCAGGACCTCAAAGGCACTTAATTCCCATTATCTATTTATCACAGACAGAAGTCTAAATCCTACAGATTTTTAGCTGCTAGAGTCCGTCTTCCTAGGCCCTCATAAAAGATTTTTGAAAACTAAGAAAAAACTGGCAACAGCTTCGATGGTCCTTTGTTCGCTGTCAACAGAGTAAGTATAAAGAAATCTTTTTGAGAAAATCGGAGCTAGTGTGAGCTCCTTAAGCACGTGGGACAGAGAAACGAGGAATTATTGCCCTTTGGAGACAGCATTATTTTGCTATGGGGTTGGTTTTGTCAGATGAAGTTTTATGACACATGGTGGCAGTCATCCATCTTTGATGAGCAGACACACACTAAATCAGAAAGACTGCTCCCCACGGATCATCAAGTCAACACACAGTTTGAGAAATCACGAGGCTCTTAAGCAAATACTCTTAATTTGATGCAAGCTGGCTTACAGTTCTACAATATTAATGCAAAATCGGTATTTTTACCTAGAAGGATGAAAAAGAATAAAGTGCACTGAAAACAGGTGATCTTTGGGAACAAAAAAGCAACACTGACAGCGAAAAACGGTTGTGGGAGCAACATGGACAAGTCGATCTGAGCGCAGCGAGAGAGATGCACCAGTCTCATCGCGGAGCTTTGCGAGAGACCCAGATCCGAGACGAGAGGTGACATTTCACTTTTCAGATGCCAGGTAGGGCAGAAAACCTGTCTGACGCTGCAGATCAATACATCACAGAGAGAGAGGCCATAGCCCAAATCAATCTGTTAGGTGTCGGAAACATCTAGGCCAACACTTGGCTACAGAGCCCTTTGGCCTCCAGAAAGCCGCAGACTAAAGCAGTTGTCAGGAGATGAAGTCAGCTCTGAAACAACACAAAGCAAACGTGAAAGGAGCCTCTGTCGTGGAGGAGGGCATTGCGGTTTTCCAAAAATAACCAGCTGCAATGCACAGGTTCCCAGGCTCGAATCTGCATGGTATTTTACTCAGGACTCGTGGAGAGTCATACTCCGTGAACATATACTACATTTTGGCTGGACAACGGGAAAGAATTCGGGGGCAGTATTTCCGATGCTTGCTGCACACAGTATAGTTTCTAAAGCATAAGATTCACTAGGATCACCTACGAAAATCAAAACACATCCTAATAATTAACCTGCCTTCTAAAGAAATTGCCGACTGTCTTATAATGATTCTCTGGCCTCTTAGCTGGTGATTTCTATAGTGTGATGAGATATACCATGGCTCCTCTCATTCAGGAAATATTATTACCATTTGGAATTTATTCCTCATCCTCCTTTTTGTTAAGGGCACATTAAAAACAGCCCGGCCCATGGTTGCTGTGTCTATTTTAGTCCCGTACACAAGGACACATCTGAGACCGCTCCCCAAGAGTCCCACTTTCAGGTCACTTCTCTTTGAAAGACTAGTTTCCAAATGAATGATGGGGTTTTGTTTCCCTCCATCACCGAAATTTTTTGTCACAGAAATGATTTATCTGTTGACAGCTGGGTTCACTGGCCCCAGGCAACTGATGTCAGCTGAAACCACTCAATGAAAAGCAAAGAACACTATACCAATTTAAAGAAAGGGGGACAAAATAAAAGGTATAAACACCCTCTCCCCTAAGATTGCCTCGTAACTCTTCTGCTTGTTGTTGCAGTCCTTGCTTCCTTGTAAATGCCAGAACCCCTGTGCCCTGGAAGGGACAACGAGCACAAGCAGAGTCAGCTCCTTCAGGTGTTAGGTGGATGTTTACTGTTGATTTACAACACTAATTACCACTCAGAGAAGGTAGCCCAGACAGCGTTTGGTCTTACAAAACATTTTTCACTTCCGCTATTTGTGAAGCTTCTTCTGTCAAAGGGGTATGGTAAAAACACTGGAAAAATACAAGGTTGTGATTCAAAGTGATGGAGAATGGGTCTACAGCTGAAGTATTAAACACATCACCAGAGGATGAAGACGAGATGCACTCGTGACATCCAGTGCTAGGGACTAATGCACTAATGGCAACCCCTTAATTAAATCAGTAGTCTGCTGTTGCTAATCTCCCTCTGTAGTCAACAAGAGGGACAGTACTCAGAAAATAATTCAGAACACCTCAGTCACACTCCTGCCTCTGCAAGTATCTCCCTCTACCCCTGTTTCACATCTAAGGTGAAGGAGAAAAGAACGGTTACAGCAAGTTTTCAAATATGACTACACAGATGGTAACCTTCTGAGAACAAGAGTTGCCTTACAGTCCACTCTGGTGGTCTCTTAGTAATTAGCGTATTAATACTTCTAAACAAAACACCGCTTAAAAAGCGGTCTCGTATTAAGAAATCTATAAACTAATCATGAGTTTATTGACACAGAAGATATAGGAGGGATATTAGGCACCACGCAGTACTTCCAAAACGAAGTCCATGGCTGAAATTAGAAGAATCTATATTCATATAGACTGCATTACACTTACAACCCAGCTAAGAGGTCATATAAATGCGACCTGTTGCTTAGTCAGTGGCTAGATGGGATCACCCATCTTTAATCTCAACAAAGAGAACAACAGCAGGCCACAGCTTTACATTTTTCCATTTGAACTACAATCATCATCACAAGAGCCAATTCCACGCTGGGCTGTCTCTTGTTCTTGTTGCAATTCATCACGAGAAGACATGAGATCTAAGATACCTGGGCAAGGCATTGTCCATGAATAATACAGCACATTACTTTGACCTTTTCGGTTTGCTTTGTAGTGCGATTGGCCAACCATTCCTGTCCTCCCCTGTTAACCACCCTATTAACCTGGGAGGAGAAGGTGGAACGGACAGACAATTAGCCAGCAGAATACTAAAAAGGTTAACACAGGAGCGCACAGCCCTGGCTTTCTTGAGCTTTAATGGGTATTAAGATTCTGCAATCTCTTTCCCCTTTCGAAGTCTGCAGGGAAAAAATAAGAAATCACGCAAGATGAACTTTGTTCTCATTTCAGATTGTAATCATGTAGTTCCTTTCAGATGTCACACTTCGATGATTCCAGTTTATGCGTGAATAAACCGAGAAGAATGTTTATTTTTACCCCTCTCAATATGGAGAATATTCAATTAGAGCGGTGAACTTTTTCTTTGAAGCTGGTCATTCTTGAGCAAAGGAAAATTGGAGAAAGTAGAGGCGAAAAAGCTCCATACGGCAGTCATCTTTAAAAAGGTCACGCTTGCTACACTAACTACACGAGCTGAGTCATTCCAGTCATTTCCTAGTCAAAGAGAGGAAATGGTGGAACTTTTCCATCCTGTGGGCTGTCAGCTGCAGAAAGCTTTATCTCGGTATTCACCAGGGCAGGCGGATCTCACATGTCTCAGGCACATGCCAAAAATAAGGCACAGTGGGGCTTGCTGGAGTTTCAGAAGTGCCTGCTGAAAGCAGCTGTCCCGCTTCTCTGGGCTGTCACACATCTCTGTAAAATCTTGCAACTTTTTTGAAAGATCGCACCATCGTGAATGACACAGGTATATAGGCAGGTATCAGGAAATGTTTTATGAAGTCTTGTAGACAAAAGACCTAATTTGAAGACTTTACACGAGCTTCTTTTGCTCGTAAAGATTTTCTAAGCGTTGCTCTGGTGGTTCAGTGGCGATGACCTGGGACAGTTTGTTTTTCAGACGCTGCCATATTCTTGTCTTTGTACAAACGTGTTACTCTGAGTTGCTATTATTAGCAAGGGTACGAAATACTTCCTTTAGATGGAAGAAGTGGGGGCAAAGAGAAAGGGACCTTTCTGCTACCCATTAGAACATCAAATTTTACATTTATTACAGGTATTGACCGCAGTAATGCAGAGTCTTTTTTATTATCTCACAGTGATAATATAATCTCTATTTTGCTTAAGGTGAACAGTGATATTCAGACAAGAAGAATTACTAACAAAGAAAAGATAAAGCTTTAAATTAGAAAAATGGCTTCGTGGTTTCTCTCTGTAATACATTTTAAGTCCAGAAGGGACCATTAAGATCACCTATATGCCAAGGATTTTTACACTGTGCTTTTTGATATATGGGATCTCAAGTAACACACCATTTCTTCTGACCCTTGCTCTTGAGCATTATCTTTGATGGATTTTTACAAACTGTGTATTGAAATATTCACACACTTAGGGGCAGACTCACGAACCGAAAGAGATTAGAGAAGCATAATTTTCTTTCAGAGGCACAGTTGTTCTTTTGGGGATAAAAGTTTTACTGTGTTTTTGTGACACTTTCAGTGACGGAAATCAGCACCGAGAAAAGCTTATCAGCCTGCACAACACAGCAAATGCGTTGATTTGAAAAAGATCTGGAGCAATTTTAATGAGCCTTTATTCTTGACTTAAAGTCTGGAATAGAACTGAGTATTTCTGGGCATTTAGTGAGAAAAGTTATAGCAGAGTTATACCCTTTACCAGCTCTCCGTAACTCTACCCACTGCCGTTCAGGACTCGAGAGACATCATCATCACAAGAACTTCCAACCTCAACAACTCATTTCTACAGAGCATTAGCACGAATTAAAACATATCGCAGATTAGGGGAGTAGTAATCCTGTCAAGCACCAGGTTAAATTCTGGTATGTTGAATAAAAAAGGCAAATAAAGAGAAAAAAAAGGAAAAAAACGAAAAAAAAAGAGACAGACATTCCATTCACGCATTTGTTCTAGTGTCTGGGTGACCTAGGGAGTACCTACGGCAGTGAATGAATTGTCCCCTCCCGCAGATAAAGAACTAAAAATCTCATTGTTCTTTGTGCTCACTAAATGAGGGCTGAGGCCATCCGTAAGAGAATAAGAGTGCCAGGAAACACGCTGAGTTGCTATACTGCCTTGAACAGTTTGTCTCCAAAGCCTCCTTTATAAGCAACACAGCAGTAACTTTATTTTTGAAATATATTTATCCACCACTATTGTTAAACGTGCCCTAAGAATTTTTGTTTTCCAAGGGGATGAGACCATCAGCTTTTACATATCAACAAACAAGCAGAGAGAAAGCTTTTTTTTTTTTTTTTATTGAGATATGGAGCATCACTTTTTGCGGGGGGAAAAGCTGGAGGTGCATAAAACCAAATTCTGCCATTTAATTAGTAATCAGCAATGATCTGTCAGTCAGAGTTACTGTAATTCATGAACTGTTAAGTCAAAGCAAAAATGGCAAGTAATTAGACTGTATCCATTAGAGCTTCACTAGCACTCACTCATACAGCTAGGGTTTCACTCTGAGGAAGAAATGGAAGTGTGAAACTCCTTAATATATTCAGCTTTTTAATTAGCAATCAGTGCTGATTTGTCAGCCATACCCAGGCTAACGCACGAGCCGTTGAAACACAGAAAAAAGGCGCATTTTCAAAATCATTTATGCTTATATTTACATTCCCCCCAGGCTGAAACATTGGAGAAACCACTGAAATATCATCCTTGCCATCACAGAGCAGCAGAAAGCATGTAGGAGCCTACAATCCAACATAGCCAACGCATTACTGACTGCTTGGGTAAAGGCAGAAGTTGAATATTTATGAGAGGTAGTTAGCATCTCCGAGCACTGACAAACAAACATTACCATTTTTAACCATACACGAAACAAAATCTCCAAGAGCTCAGCTAATACAATTTATATTCCAGTCAATCCCATTTTAAAGAATCCGTTAATAAATTGATAGCGTGCTTACCGGGCTGTTGCGCTTTCCTGCGTCTCTGGATGGAGAAGGCGGTGGTGGAAGAGAAGTGGAAAAAGTCCTCCTTTACCCCATCTTCACAGGTGCCGGGGAAACCTGAGCTGGTGAGGCAGAACACAGCCCGCTTCTGGGCTTTGGTAGGTGCAAGATTTTCTCTCCTCTGAAACAGGATGGGGTCTACAGTGCTCCTGGTAAGTCAGCAGCAAAACAGGGCTCTCCAGCATTCAGCCAAAATGCTTCCTTCTTCCTCAGCCCTCAAAGAAACAGAGGGGCTGGAGGGAGAGGGGGAACAAGAGATACAAAGGTTCTCCTCTTTCTACCAACACTCATATAAACATTAGAACCTTAATTGCTTAATTTCACTAATACAAAGTACCCACGCTAGGCCTCCCTACACAGGGTAAAAGTAAAAGGATGCTTCACATCTCTTTACAAGCATCTTTTTTTTCACTACTTCGTCCATATACATATTTATGACTTGCTTCAACAACAGAGGGTAGCTCCTGCTACAGTCTGACTCTAAGCTTTAAGTCAATGTATGTGGATCAGCTGATGAAGGCACCAAGACAGCTTAAACTAATTACATTTGCAGGTAGGGTGGTAATGGCACTTCTAACTGCCTAAATTAAGCACACAAATGCATGGTTGCATTAGTATAGAGCCTGACAGAATACTCTGTGCCTGCTGAAAATTCAGCCCTAAAGAGTAGTAACGTTCTTATCTAAAAATGACTTTTGTTTGCCTAACGTCTGACAGTGTTACATCTATTTCACTAGTTGTTTAATTAGTTTGTTTTCATGGTGTTCTCATTTCCATTTTAGCTTTCGTTACTGATGGGAGAGAGCAGGTTTCTGGCTCTGTGCTTAAAACCGGTCCCAAGGCAAAGAACACAGCGCCAGTTTGCCTTTGCCCTTCCAACGTCAGCTGTGTGGAGCACTCAGCCAACATTTTAAGCTCTCAACAGCTTTTGTGTTTTTAAAGTACGTTTTAGCTCATCCCTGGTTTGTCTCTGATGGCTGGCTTTCAGAGGCTGTAAATATCCATCTCACAGTGGAGTTTTCAGTTCCTATTTTTGAAACAGCAACAATTTTTCTGCAAAATACAGGTCAAGCCGTCCTGTTGAATCCACAGCACATTCACAAGCAGGTGCTCTCAAGCAGCTGTAATGTCTCCACCTTTTCTCTTTGAACAAAAACCTATAAAAGATTAATCACCTTAGTGTAGAAATGCTTTAATAGCTTGTGGTGTGTGGTTATGAATTCTAGGTATAGGCTTGTGACTGGCTGGGCCACTCAAGCCCGGACTAAGCTACAGGATGTTCAGAGGTTTTAGATGATTTAGATATCAGCACGGGTAACAACAGTTCAGATGATTTAGATATCAACAAAAGGAGAAGAGTTCAGCTCCAACCTGTGGTCCAGACTGCCTCTGGTCTCTTGGCCAACTGCTGGATCCTTTAATACCTCAGTGGGTTTTTTTCTAATTTATTTAAGCAAGCAAATAAACTATTCATAGAATCATAGAATCATAGGGTTGGAAGGGACCTCTGGAGATCATCTAGTCCAACCCCCCTGCCAGAGCAGGGTCACCCAGAGCAGGTTGCACAGGAACGCGTCCAGGCAGGTTTTGAATGTCTCCAGAGATGGAGACTCCACCACCTCTCTGGGCAGCCTGTGCCAGTGCTCTGCCACCCTCAAAGTAAAGAAGTTCCTCCTCATGTTGAGATGGAACTTCCTATGCTCAAGTTTATACCCATTACCTCTTGTCCTATTGCCGGGCACCATTGAAAAGAGCCTGTCCCCATCCTCCTGACACCCACCCTTGAAGTATTTGTACACATTAATTAGGCCAGCCCTCAGCCGTCTCTTTTCCAGACTAAACAGACCCAATTCCCTCATAAGAGAGGTGTTCCAGTCCCCTAATCACTGGTAGCCCTATGCTGCACCCTCTCCAGCAGTTCCCTGTCCTTCTTGAGCTGGGGAGCCCAGAACTGGACACAGTACTCCAGGTGTGGCCTCACCAAGGCAGAGTAGAGGGGGAGGATGACCTCCCTCGACCTGCTGGCCACACTCTTCTTGATGCACCCCAGGATGCCATTGGCCTTCTTGGCTTCTTTATATATCACCCTGCCTCACAAGCTTTAGTCTACACACACCGTCCAAACTACCACCCAAGAGCTGTACAGGATTCTCAAACACCGTTCGTAGTATAAACTTCTGAGCACTATTCCATATTTCAACTAGTAACAAACATAGATCGATAACACCATACATTATTTTCTCAAAATGCTGAAGGGCATAGTTAGATAAACTCCACAGCAACCTACATAAAGCACACCTACTCAAAGGAATCGTCCTCTTGGAGCATCACTACTCTGACCTTCAAGATACACACACTAACAAGGGAAGCGAGCAAGCATGCTGCTAGAAAACTCCATTCTCCTTGAAAGTGCGGATGAGAACAGCGAGCCGTCCCCACCTAACACCCGCCCAACAGAAGACCCTTTCCTTTCATAGCTCTTCTTCAATTTTAGAGGTGCCAATTTAGAACAATGGTTGCAAGTGAGGAGCCTTGTAGCAACGGGCACGAGCTCATTGACCTGTTTGATTTTGTGGAGAAGGTTGTGTTTTAAGCAAAGATCATCTTTTGACCTCCTCTTCAGAGAGTTCCAGTCTCTCTTTAAAACACAACTCTTCTGTATGCTGAACGTGGGCTGGCTAACTCGTTAGCAGAGTGGTAAGTGAATGAGAGTTAGGTTAGAAAGAAATGTCCATTTTATCCCAAAATTTGTTCCTTAAAGAGTCGCAGAACAGATCCCATAGTTTTTCCGATACAGAAATCCCAGCATAAAGACTTCAGAAATTATACTTAATTCAACTAAACTCTCTGAATTGAAGTTTAAAAAATTTCTCAGGAGATTCGAATTGTCTGTGTCATGATTGAAGCTAGGTATTGTACAAAACCAGAAGACTACTGTTACTCAACAAGGCACATCCCATAGCGGCTAGATGGTAGAAGTATTATTGCTTAAAATTCTGGTTTTGAGAACCAGTCTCACCTAAAATTTAAAAGAACACCAACCAAAATACCCCCCAAAATTACGTACTTGTGCTGATGTTACAGCATGCGTATGTAGCATTGGAAATGGAGGTAGTGGTGACAAACTTCTCATTTGTAAAAAAATTCGTATTTTTGCTTGCGTCTTACTCTGGAGCACCTCTCAAACTTAGAAAGCTCACTGCCATCTCTAATCCTGTTCGGTCACGTACTTGAGTTTCTTGCTGCTGTGTGACAGCTGTAAAGCTAATAAGCACACTGTCCCACACCATTATCCACTCAGGCAAGAACAATATCTGACCAGACCCCCGCGGGGCCCCACTCAGTATGACCACAGTGGATACTAAGAAGATTTATTGTCCAACAGGTAGAGATCAGCCACTTTCATATTCACCCGTAGTTTCCTCTCTGCCAGCAAACTTGTAACGCTGTCATGCAAGACAATGCCTTATAAAAATAGGGTCAAATGGTTCCTACTTTTTTTTTTCCTCTGGTATCCAAAAGACACATTGCACTCATAATTAGATTAAGAACAAGTTGTCAAATCAGCAAATCGGTGTTAATTATTATCTATCACCTTGTTATTTTAACCCAAAATCTCACTGTTTTCACTTTTCTCTACCTCACTGAACAACTTCTGGTCCTCTGACAGTCAATATCCAGAGAGCAGTTAAGGGCTTCAGTACAACCCTAAAATACACAGTGGTGGTGTATCCTCTCACTGATTTGCGACCAAGCGTGCCTTCAGTTAACTGTGCTAGAGTACATCACCTTGGAGGGTAGGCAAAGAGCAGTAGACAAGTAATGAATATAGTGTCTGTTTTAAATCATCTCATTTAATGACAAGGAGACTGAGATGCCATTTTTCCCTCTTAGTCCTAACGTAGAATTTTTTAACAGTACACCTGTTTTTTTAATTAAAAAAAAAAAGAGGCACCTCATGCTGAAAACTTGACACAACAGGTTAAGATAATAATGCATCGAGAATGCAGGAGAGGGTAAAGTCACCCTGGAGGCAGGCATCGTCTTCCTTGTTTTCCTTCTTCAAGACTTAACAAGGCTGAACAGAACTAGTTCCTCCATTAGCAAGTTATACGTAAGAAATAAAGAGCAGTAGGACTCAGCACTCCCAACAATCATTTTCCCTTCATTTAGCAACAAGAGAGCTGTGCAGCAGTGGTAATGACAAGATTAGGCAATACAGTAAGCACTAGAGGTTGAAGTGGTTTTGACTGCAAGTGAACTTGAAAGAGAAGCTAAATACAAATAACCTGGAAATTAAAGATGACCAGAGGAATAATGATAGGCTGATATTATCATAAGTGTCCCAGCTTGAGGTAAAACAGAACCAAGGGAACCACAACAATAAGTCCAGGTTGAAGATGCCCTTCCAAAAATAACAAAAGAGAAACCCAAAAACTGTTGTTGATTTTTTAGCATAGTATTTATTGAATAATTTATTTCCTAGAGCCACTATATTGTGTGTCAGTGCATATTTAGCTCAGACGTTTATTTTGAATGATTAACGACAAAAAAAAACCCATGGATACATATTTCCAGGGGAAGATGGGAGAATGGTGAATACATTAAGTAAAAAAAAAAGTGGTGGTTCTGGCAGCTTCAGGCCTCCCAAGTTATATACCTTATTCCGAATAGCTATACAGCTAATCAGAGCACATTTGTAGGCTGGAGCCCGACACAACGCTTTTATGTGAAAAGACAAAGTGGACTCTCGCAAAAGCCTGTTTAGCAAAGCCAGAAGCAGAGTTATTTTAAACAGTTTATTTACATTGTTTGGATTGGCAAAAAGAGATAAAAACAGTGAAGTCCAACATGTTCAGAAGCATCACTAATTACATATAGACATAAGATGAGATACCAGTGGTTAAAAAGAAACCAAAAATTGAGAATGCCTGCTAATACAGACAGTCAAACCATTAATGAAATGCATCAATATACATATTCAGATAGTTCCTGAGATAGGATTGCATCAAACTAACTGTTCAGAGGAGATGAAAGAAGTGAACGTAACAGTTTTGAAGGAAGACACAAATACATGAGAAAGCCAGGGAAAAGCCTTAGGAGTACTACACCTGAAATTTGACACACCAAAATTGCGCCCTCAAAGTTATGTCGTCACACCAATAATCCCATGCGTTAAATGATGATTCATTAACCAAGTCTGTGGAAGGCGTGGGGTTTGGGTAATTTGTTTAATAGCCCTACTAAAAGGGAACATAATTATTTTCCTCAGACTTCCACTTCAAAGAAATTCAAAGAATTCAATTGATCATTTTTGGTGGTCAAACCTAGTTAGCGCCATTAAACTTCCTGCTCAAATAAACCCACATAACATACCACTGTGTTACAGTGAGGCTGCAGAAGACCATGATCACAGAAACTCAATACTTTTTTTTTTTTTTTCAAAAACAACTACCTTTATAAAACATCTGGAATAAGCAGCTGTACAACAGGTTAACTGTCATACTTGTCAGGTCAGGTACTTCATAACGCATGTCCATTTAAGAAATCAACAATTCAGACATTAGAGTGCTCTGCCTATTGATGAAGCCAGGCAAGCATGGAAGTCATCCAAACTAGCGGTAAGTTATATGAACATTATCTTCATTTCAAAGTCTGACAGACTAGATATTGCCTAGAGGAGACAACTTCCATAGACGAAAATGCTTCCATTGTACTGGTGAGCAAAATAAATTTCTGCAAGGGAATACTGTGTCTTCAATGAAGACTGAGTTATTTATTCCACTGATTAGCTGATCTGCTTCAATACAACTAAAAACCTCTTGTGATTAACTTAGTGTTATCTAACATTTTGCTAATCATTGCTAAGTGCTAATGACTAAGGTACCATTAATGTCAGTAACAGGTCATTTGAACAGCCAGCTGCTTGTCACTACAATACAGCATCGTATTTTAAACCTGCTTCATATCAAGTGGGTTGTTGATCGACTTAATGTATGACTCCTTTTTTCAAAGATTGAGGGAAGGCTGACCAAGGAAGGAGAAGGAATACCCTGTGGGGGAAGGAAAAAAAAAAGTTAGTTGATCATTTATTAGCCAATGGCAATAGTGCAGTAGAGGTTTCTCAACCTTGATACATAGTATAAGGAATGTAACAGTACAGAAGATATTTCAGATTGGCAGCTTTTAAAATTAATGGTTCAGCACTTCTAGATTTTGAGCAAAGCTAAACAGCACCAAACGAGAAGAACGCATATGTTTTAAAAAAATGCAGAAGAAAGATCTTCCTTGTTCCCAGCCTTGAGAGATTCAGAATGCAAAAACATGTTTTTGAAGAACAGCTGTTAACTAAGTATTAGAGTACATCTGGCATCACACTTTTTGCAATAATCATCTCCCTCCAAATTGAAGGCAAGATACGATAATATCTTAGAGGAATAGAGCTCCCCTCAAATCCTACAACTTTCTGTATTCTTAACAGCTTTGAGCCCCAAATTGGATGCTGAACACTTGCCTTCTTGACTACAGGAGGCAACAGGCATCACAATTTGTCAAAGCTTGCTTTAGCTGCACCTGGATGGGCACAAACTAGGCAAAGAGCTGATTCTTGTGGTGCAAGGAGCACAGGCTGCTTCTGGGAGTTAAAATTACAGTGAAAGCAGCACATCAATGTGTAGCACCAAAAGTTAACCTCACTGGATCAGCTGAGATTTTATATTCTTTTTACATTAGACCTCAAGATACTGTCACAAGCAATCTTCTGTTGCTCTTTATGGCACAGCCAAGCTTTTCAGCATATAACCAGGTCATGGTAGTTCAGCAGCTTGCTGCACCTGCATGCTTCAAGAATCTTTTAAATAGTGATATTTTGAGCAGGTAAGGATATACCACTTCACTATGAAGTCTAATGCCTGTTTATGGCACATGTTCTATTTGCACTCATAGGCAATATTTGAGAATTAAATCCTAAACTCCTCTTTATATAGCAGCTCTTATTAGATTCTAAAGTATTTTATACAGGATATTTTTAATATTTACAGACAGGGGAACAAAAAAAAAAACACTTAACACCATAGGTAAAATTAGCTGCTCAAGGACTTCCCTGAGACCAAGTTAAAGTCCTCAGAAGTCTGTCCAGTGAGCTACACTGTCACTTGGACAACTGAACTGAAACAAGAAATAATTCTGTTGTATAGAAATGAATTGAGAACAAAAACTCGGAAAAATTCAAATTAAAAGGATGTGTGAAAGAATTAACTTTGCACCCAGAACCAGAAATAGCATTAGACCACGTATGAGTGTTGATTCCAACCCCATGCAGTAGAAGTCAAAGAAAACCCCAACGCCATTTAAAACACTTTGTGGATTCTAGGGTTTTATGCAGTTGTACCGTGCTGTCTTAGTTTAGAGGAATGAAGATTTTTTTTTTTTGCTCACTTCATGCAAGATGGGCATTAACAGTCAGGATTTGATGTACAGAATTTTTCAGCATCACACTGGTCATTATCTCCAGCATCATCACAAGTGGTAATAATAATAGGGACAGGACATGATCCGTCCAAGGCATGACCATTTAAGCTTTCCAAGTTGGAAGAGGTTTTTTCTTCTACAGCATTTGAAAGACGAATATTTGGAGAGCCAGGACACAGCACAGGTCGAGGCCTGGCATTTTGAGAGCTCCAATCAACAGAATTGGAGCGATGCACATTAACAACACATTTGACAGATCCCTTTAGGCTGCACGAAGAAGATGAACGAGCAACCTACAATTAGGAAGGGGTTCAAGTGTTAGTCCAAACAAGAAATACCCAAGCATCCAAGTTTTACTGATATTTTTACTCTAGAGTTTTTCTACACCAACACATCCCCACATAAGCACAGGCCAGGATTTTATTTAAGTAAAACATGTCTGAGTAACAGCCTTGACTCTCACTAGACTCAGACAGGTTTCCTGCAGCTTTAGTTTCCTACTCCAGAACTGCACTGGTATCCCAACTTGAGGGGCTGGAATCCAAACCTCTCTTCTCCCCTTAACCTTACAATTCAACCAAAAAGGTTTTATCCAAGTTCAGTGATGCGTGGGATTGGTTAAAGAAAAACCACACACAACATCACATACATCTGATCTGATGCCAAGCTGCAGCTTACTACCTCAGAGGTCCAAGAACTCTGGGAAGAACTTGAAATAGGAAAATAGATTTTACTCCTATAGGTTCCCGTCATTTTGTCGAAAAAAAGAGTATTTTTGTATGGGGTAGGCACACAAAGAGTAGAGTGCATGACTTGCATTTTCATGAGAAATGAGATACAGTTCTGTATCAAAACGTAGACAGAACATTAGAATTCAAAAACTATGGTTGAAGCAATCATAGTTGAAGGAAGAAAATCTCTACAGAGAACTAGGGTTCTCTGAGATTTCTACCCGCCACACTGGCAGATTTTAATTTTTTTTATTATTTCCTCTAAAGCAAGGGAGTCCACGGTGATACTTCCTCCCTTATTAATTCGTATTTTCTCATTCCTAGCTCATGTGGGAGAGCAGGGCTATATCTTTATGTTGTACAATTTAATGGCCTCTCAAACATACTGAATTATCTCTATATTAAGGTACTGACATATCAGGCAGTAGTAGAATGATACACAGGAAATCCTATTTTTGGCCTTCTGTCCTACAAACTACAGACTTTAGTAGATGTTTACTCAGCATACAGATGTACTCAAACACTAGAATAAATGCGAAGATGATGAAAAAATTCCTCCAAATCTAGTCTGCTTTACTAGACTGCACTAGGAAACTGAGTTTGACTTAGCGTAGCAGAAGAAAGCTGCAATAGGTAGCCAGGCATAGCAGAAGAGTTGCAGTACATAGACCACCACATTTTTTTACCAAATTTTCTTAAACATTTTTAAGGAGTTAATTCCCTTGCCTTTTTAAAAAACTCTCAGGCTGCAGCACCTGTATTTCTCTATCCTTCCTTCACAGTTTGTTTCACAGGATGTCTGTCATCTCCCTATTTTCACTGATACCTCCAACGATACTATTCAGGGTTGTACACCACATTTTTATATATTGCCCAAAAATCAAAAGCATGAACCAACATAAGACTGTGTTGGAAGCTTCTCACTCTCAGAAGAGGATACATTTTCCACTCTCTGGCAAAAGGGGGTGGATTTTTTTTCCCACCCAACTTAACTGTACAAGGCGACTCCCAGTTTCCAGTACGTACAGCAGATTTTTCTACTTTTTCAGCAAGTAAGCCTTCTCATTAAACAACTCTAGCTCAGAAAATAACACGTCTATGAATGTAGTTAAAAATACATTTTTCCACTGTGGATTTTGAAATTGTTAAAGTAAGATCAGCACCAGATATTAAAATAACTGTGATCTTAAAAAGGTTACTTATTTGGCCTGCACAGTCAAATCACTTACCGCTAATGATGACGTACTAGTGAGTCGGCTGCCTATATAACTCTCATTAGCTGAACTGGGACTTCTTCCTTCTGTTGCACTATGTGACATTAAAGCCCTTCGAAGAGCTCTCTTTGGTGTTTTTGAGAAAGAAAATGCTCTTGTAACCTGAAAAGTTTGACAAGCAGTTACACACTGACAAAAAAAATATCAGGCTGTAATAACTACTACAATACAGGCTATCATTCAAGCTTTGAACATCTGCAGGACATGTATCACATGTGAATATGACTGTATCAAAGCTAGCCAAACACACCCACCCACAAGGTGATCTGACTTTTAAAGCCCCCCATCACCCCTGCTCTTCTCACTCTGTCCAAGAATGAAGACAACATGGGGGGGGAGCAGCTAAGCCGTACACAAAGGAAGCTGTACACAGGCAGACACTAGCATTCAGCACTTACTTCCTTGCTATTTCGGTCTATTTTACTCCCAGGACATGCAGACCCTACACCCATCCTATTTTTGAAGGTACTTGAATTTAGATAATTGCATGCAGCTTGAAAACTCCATTCAATATGCTGAAAACGGTTACAGCTGAGGGTTGTGAGGTTTTTTTGTAATATAGCTAAAAGATTTAAAATATTAAACTAAGAATAATTTCCACAACAGACTCAAAAATGACCACATAATACTTATGACCATAATACTTAAGATTAAGACTATACACAGATGCTCCAAAACTACTCAAAATCTCAAAACACTCCCCACCTTCTTTCTTTAAGGAGCTTATACTTAAGAGTTTTAGTTCAGATTAAGTTTTTCCTCTACTGTTAACAGGAATACTAGCACAATCCCCTGACTAAAGTGGGTTTCACTGTAAAGCACTATCTTTGTAGCATCTTACCTTTTTTGATGTTTTCTTTATTGCCCTGGATGCTCTGCTTAAAGTACTGTCCATATCTTTAGTATTTACTTCAACTGAATCAGGATCAGCAGTATAAATGAGATTTTCCTATAGACAAAAATAGCCTTAATTATGGTCAACAAGCATCACCACTTGTCAAAATATCATTCTCTAGTTCATTAGATGAGGTTTAGAGGTTTTAATTGCCATGTTCCTCCATATTTAACTCTTAATTATACAGTTAAGCAGCTATTTGCTTTCATGCCGTTTCATGAGATTAACTGTGGGTGCAATCAGTTTATGAAACCACTTCATCAGTAGGTTTATGTTTGGTTTGATTCAGTTTCAAGTTCAGGGTTGACCACAGTGAAGTTCTGAAGTATACCTAGGCAGTTTCACAACATATATACTCCCTTGTTTCACTGACACATCTCCCACTCTTCTGAAGTGAAACCAGCTCCAGCTGCCTATCAGTAAGACTAAACCTTTCAGCATAAGCCAAATAGATGTTTCAGAAGAACCACAAGGTTTTTTTTATTTATTTTTTTGTCATGCCCCATTCTTCAACTCTAGCATATGCAAAGCAATCTCTGGCGAGCTACTTATAAAACATGAGGGGGGTGAGGAGGGGCACACATGGGAGTGGGAAGTTGCTGGGGTGGGGTTTTTTTGTTGTTGGTTGGGTTTTTATTTTGAGAAAAGACAGTTTACCTAAAAGAAAGTTTTTACGAAAAAAAAATAAGAACACCAGACAGCAAGCTGTATGGCTATTCCTAGTGTCCAACAGAGTAGTAATTAAAGCCTTTACTGCCACCATGTGGCAAAGTCAACACTACCTGTCTCACATGATGCTACAGAGCTGTTGAAAACCAGGGAAAGGGTAAGTGTGCTTAAATTGCTCAATTTGACACTTAAATCAGCACAAAAAAAGTATAATATAATTGGTACAAAGCAGCAGCTACAGAAACTATAACTAATGGGAGTCAACATAGCAGGTTACAATTTGTCAGCATCTGGGAAGTGACTTGTCAGCACAATGGGAGGTTGTTCAAGGCAAGCAGCATGGCTTCACGAAGGGCGAGTCCTGCCTGACCAACCTAGTGGCCTTCTATGATGTAGTGACAACATCAGTGGACAAGAGAAGAGCTAGGGATGTTGTCTATCTGGACTTCTCTAAGGTCTTTGACATGGTGCCCCACAACATCCTTCTCTAAGTTGAAAAGGTATGGATTTGATGGGTGGACTGTTCAGCAGATGAGGAATTGGTTGGATGGTCGCATCCAGAGGGTAGTGGTCAACAGCTCAATTTCCAGACAGAGATATGTGACAAGTGGTGTCCCTCAGGGGTCCGTATTGGGACCAATACAGTTCAATATCTTCATCAGTGACATAGACAGTGGGATTGAGTGCACCCCCAGCAAGTCTGCGGACAACGCCAAGCTGAGTAGTGCAGTTGACATGCCTGAGGGACAGGATGCCATCCAGAGGGACCTGGACAAGCTCAGGAAGTGGGGCCGTGCGAACTTCATGAAAGGTCCTGCACCTGGGCTGGGGCAACCCCCAGTATCAATACAGGCTGGGGGATGACGGGATTGAGAGCAGCCCTGCCAAGGACTTGAGGGTGTTGGTAGCTGAAAAGCTGGACATGAGCCAGCACTGTGCACTTGCAGCCCAGAAAGCCAACTGTATCCTGGGCTGCATCCAAAGCAGCACGGCCAGCAGGGCTAAGGGAAGCGATTCTGCCCCTCTGCTCCGCTCTGGGGAGAGCCCACCTGGAGTACTGGGTCCAGCTCTGGGGCCACCAACATGAGGACATGGACCTCTTGGAACAAGTCCAGAGGAGGGCCACAAAGATGATCAGAGGGCTGGAACACCTCTCCTACAGCGGGGGTTGTTCAGCCCGGAGAAGTGAAGGCTCCAGGGAGACCTTATAACAGCCTTTCAGTACTTGACAGGGGACCTACAAGGAAAGATGGGGACAAACATTTTAACAGGGCCTGTTGCAACAGGACAAGGGGTAATGGCTTTAAACTAGAAGTGGGAAGGTTAGACTAGATATAAGGAAGAAGTTTGGTTAGGTTTTTTGTTTTTTTTCTGTGGGTTTTTTTTTGGTTTTTTTTTGTTTTGGTTTGTTTGTTTTACACAATGAGGGTGGTGAAACCCTGGCCCAGGTCGTCCAGAGAGGTCGGTCAGGGCTCTGAGCAACCTGATCTAGTTGAAAATATCCCTGCTCATGGCAGGGGAGTTGGACTAGATGGCCTTTAAAGGTCCCTTCCAACCCAGACTATTCTATGATATGATTCTGAATGTCTTGGGGCAAGAGGGAGCGATATATTTATTACACAAAGATTCAATTTCTATTAAGAAACCCAACACTTTTCCATCCCTTTGTGTTATATGTAACACAAACAAGAGACTGAAGATAGGCGACAGACAGATTAAAGTAAATTAACATGTCTGAATCAGTACTTTTCCTACTCAGCACCTAAAAAGGAAGGAAAAGCACAAAGCCAAGTTTCTTACGAATAAGTCCCTAGATGACAAGCCAAACAAAATAAAAGTAGGATGCTATTTTGATTACTTAACTACCTCTCCTGACACAAACAACTTGAACTATTCTATGATTCTAAGCATGTCTTTAAAAGCTACAGACAACCAAACACTGTACAGTAAGAGTACAATGCAGAACGTAAGACATTTCCAGCTTAAACCCAAGTTGTTTCAACTATACATACCGCACATTATTTTCAGCGTATTTGGATGCCTGATACGTATATGCTCTTACATAACTAAAAGATTAGCCTCTTGCCCTAATTGGAGAGGATCTACTCTTCAAATTAGTTTTCTGGCTGTGGAAAGCCCACACACTGAACTTAAAGAAACATGAGGAGGCCAGTGGCTCCTTTACTGCCTTGTCTTCTTAATTTCATTTTTTTTAAAGGTTGTAGGCTTCTGTCTATAGAAGGAAGATGCTTCATGTCTCTTACAGTACAGTGCCCATGCAAATAGGGTGCAGAACAAAGAATTCAACTTAACACAGAATTAAATCAGAACACACGATTCATAATGCTGAGACTGTAAATTGAAACAAAGCTGTGAAAGAAGCAAGCTGAAGGCAATTCTGTTTAGACCTGCCCTACTGAAGATCTGCAGTGCAGAGTTTAAATTATTTATAGTTAATCTGTGGTGAAGGAAGGGCGTGATTCTTGACTTTTAAGTACTTATTAGCTTCTGTAGGAACTAACTTCCAGGCTGTTTCCTTTTCCACCTTTCACCCACCCACAGACATGCCAGCACAGATATTTTCTGCTCTACTTCACCTCAAGCATGTCCACTATTAACAGGTTCTTTAGCTTCACGTGCTTCAAGCAAAAAAGAAAAAAAACACAACCAAAAACCAGAGAAATATTTCCAGTCAGCAGCACGGTTCCAGAGCACTTACTGCATCTGCTTTACAAATAGTGTTTGCCACGTGCCGACACAACATCTTCAACCAGTCCTCTTTAGGAGGTTCTTCAGTTGTCATCTGGAAACTGAGTAGCTTGTTGTTGAGTTCTGTAGGCGGCCGCACAACTAAAGCAAAAGCTTTATGGCAATCTGCAGTTTATAAAAACAGGTAAAGAATTAAGACAAAGAATAATAATTTTTCATATAATTCAGAGGAGAACCTTCAGAACAGTTAACCTTCCATCTGCCAGAAGCCAGAATTAGGAAGAATATGATTTAGTTCAAGGATTTTGTCTTTATTTACACAATAGCTGTTGTATCATACGCAAGAGCACTGAGTTCTATCTGCATCCTTCATCAAGAGGCTGCAATCAGCTGTTCATGCAGAAGTTGTTTATTCACCAACTAATCTGCAGACTAGTCAGCCTTACTGGATATAGCAGTAAATATCAGTTTCACCCTCTAATTCGTGAATTGTCGGACACATAATTTCTTTATCAGAGATCAAGGAAAACAATGTTTATCCTATTTTCCAAAGCAGGAAAAAGCAACGGAGACATCCGTACTAAATATGACATATTAAAATAGTCAAGTTACAATGCTTTTACTGTTTAAAACTTGACAAACATTGCTCACTTGATAGCAGAAAATTGATCCATCACTGATACTCCTTTATAGCAGACACAGCTGAAGCATACTAAACACAGTCGAGAGACAAGGAAAGAAAAAAAGCCACCACCAATCAGAAAAGCAGTCCTATAAGACAGCGTATATAAGAGAGAGTAGGTGACCTCTCCAAAGATTTGTGTACTAAAGTTCTTAGCAAACACTAAACAGTATGCTTACAAATGGATCCCTTTGCCCAAGTCCCAAAGTAAACTTAAGTGTTACACAATAATTCAAAGAGAATTCTTAAAAAATAAACCCTAAAGTACCTTTTAAAAATGCAGGTAGGCATCTCATTTACTACCTACTCTCTTTGGCATTTCTACTTCTTATCAGGTTTCTACGTTCAGTTGCTTCAGAGAACATAAAGCAGAACAAGAATGATATGCATACCATCACCTACAGTGAAATATCAAATCTAATTTTCTAGGGTATAGATCTAGAAACTAGTCTGACTAGACTTCTTTAGAGGTCACTATCAAGACTGAAACAGTACGGTAGCATGAGTTCTGCTGCTGTAGCAATGCATTACTTCAGTGAAACCCTACAGACTCAGTATGGCAAAGCAGCCACAGAATTTAAGTCATCTAAATCTTTCTTCTAAGACGCTAAGCACAGTTCCTCCTGAGCATCATTATCACTGGTTAAATGAAGATCTGGTTTCACAGCACCGGCACTTGTCTTTAGTCAGTCTAATGCTCTGGACTGAAGTTTGGTTTTTCAGTTTTGTTTTGTAAATCCAGAGCTGTCAAGTGTGCTCCTCTAAGTCACACTGCCATTTGGTTGGCTTATGCTAAGGCCATCTAGTAGTTCTGCCAAATTCAGCATTCTGCAGCGATTCTTGAAGAGACAAAAGGTGTGAGTGCAAGGAATTCTCTAGCTTATACAGAGTTTCAAACAGAAGCTTATACTAAAATCACACACCTAACGTACCATACGACAAATATACCTTAAGCATTCTATCCCACGACAGCAGACCTTCATCCTTTATACTCTGAACCACAGCTTTCATTAGCTATCACAGCACTTCAAAACATACAGACCTTCTGTCTCCCTGATGTCTAAGACTTTCTTGATCTGGGAGAGAGGCATGAGAACAACGTGCTTGAGAGATGCAGGCGGCCTTGTGTGGCCATGCGGACTCTTGAAAGCACCAATAACTTTATGCCGTTTCCTCGCAATCTGCAGTTAAATAGAAGACAAAGGTTAAAGTTAGGTCTCTTGCCATTGTTTTTTTTCCTCTTTTTTACCTTCTAGTATACAGGAAGGCATAGAAAGCCTTGCTACAGAAAAATACTCAAAGAGTATTTTACTCTACTACATAAATCTTTAAGGAACTCACTTATCTCACTACTCACTGTCTATAGTTCAAGCGGCCCAGCAATAATTGTTACTTATCATTGATACACTCACCCCAAAAAATTAAAAAAAAAAAATCAAGAGGGGAAGTAATTTTGTATTACAGACCTCAATTCTATCCTGCATAGAGGCAGGGTAGAACTGGGGCAAGGGCCTTTCGAAACCTACCACAAGGTAGTCTAAATTTAAACAGAAAAAACAACGTCTATATGCATAAAGCAACTTAGGCTGTGGTGTGTTATGTCGTAGATATATCACTTGCTGTTGTTTGTGCATGCAGCCATCAAGTGGGTCTTGCTGTGTAGGTTTTTACTTTATATGAACACATAGGTATCCTGCACGTTTTCAAAGTAAGGTATCTTCAGTTGCTTGTATCTTGTACAAGAGATAAGCCAAGAAGCTTTATTTAAAGTGTTTTCTTTTTTCTTTCCTTCCTTTAAAAGAAGCGATGAAGCTGAGTCAACTTGACTCCCAGGAAAAAGTTCATCACTAGTCACAACAATAGGCTTTCGTCTCTAAGGGCTGCTTAAGACAGTACTAATTTTGGATTATGTTAGACTTGGTCTTCTATAAAGGCAGTGTTCTTTACTGCTGTTGGCAGTAACAACTACTTTCATAAAGTGTCCTTTACACCCTCAGTTTCTCCACATAAGACTCCAAAACCCAGCTAGATTACTTTTCCCTCCTAATTCTTCCTAACATACCGTTAAGCGTAAGGCCTTTAATACATGATTTTATTTTTTTTTTGTAGCCTAAGCACAGACAGACCTACCCCAGAGTCCCACTATTTACTCACATTAAATATGACTAAACATTAAAAAGACAAACATCCTGCTGAGCCAAGGACTCCAGCACTTTTTTATCCATCAGTACTACTCAAAGTGCTATTCAGATAAGCATTTATTTCTTAACATATTAAGCTGCTTTTAATTTTTTATCTGGCTGCAAGACATTAAAAGCTACATTAACACCTCTCAACCATCCCAGAATTGACTTGCTACTTGTGTTGGCTTATACAATAGCTAATGAAAAGGCAACATCAGCATGTGTTGAGCTTTCTGTGACTTCGAATTCTGCTTCAAAGTTTTTGAATTTTACTTGTTTATATTCGTAAGTAGTGTTAAGCCTTTTATAATTCAGTTCATGAGATGTACTTATCTAGTCATCTTACCTCTAGGCAATCATTGAACAGAAAGAGTGTGACCTGTTCTCCCCTGTCACAGAGGTCATCGCCAAGCGCTACAGTTTCCAAACGCTGAACTAAGCTTCGGTGAGAGGACAAGAGATTGGCCTAAGTGATAGAAGCAAAAAAGCTCATTAAGCATTTAGTTCAAGGGCCGGATTACTGCTTGCACTTAACACTGGAAATCTGTTTAAACCGGCACCACTGCATTTTAACCCCGCTTACTTCGTCAAAAGGAGCAAACTAGTGCACTGTTATTGTACAGGTCAGCAGCTTCAGAGAAATTACTTACTGGACATCCATCAACTTCATAGACAACGTCAAAGAACTGCCTTTGTGCCTCTGTTTTTCTTTTGTCTTCATTAATATGTCTGAGGGAAGCATATTATAATTATCTTCAACATCAAGCAACAGTAAATAAATGCACTGCATTTAAGACACACAAAAATAATGGAGCTAAACATTCAGAGCTATAGTTTACACAGCAGCACTGGAAAATACAAGATCAACCACATTTGCTCACCGAAGTATCCAAATACCATAGGCTAAGCACAGAGGAACACTCAGATCTAGAACAATATTCTTGTCGTGTTATCAGTAGTTGACACACCATTTGGTTAATATGTAATTCCTCTCCCCTGCCCCATAAGATTTTGAACTGGAGACCAACCCAATGCAGTTCTTTACAGACCACGTTTTATCCCCCTAAGTCAGGACTGCAGCTCACCAAAACGCAAATGCAAGAGTAATTACAATTTAAAAGTAGTTGTTGTCAAAAATCAGACAAACATTTACCCAATTAATACAGGAGGTCTCATTGCTGGAGACATATGCTACCCTTCAGAAGAGGTGAGACTTGCAATCTAAACAGCGTCAGCTTTAAGCTAATTAACTCATGGAACAGTGCCAAGAATAGCTAATACAGGATGAGAAGAGAAACTAATCTTCCACCAATACCATGTCCTGTCAGTTGATAGATGCACAGAAATAAGATTTAAAGATAAAACACACCCCTTCCATTCTGGAGGGAATAGGTAGAAGAAAGAGTTGGAACAGAACAGAGGATTCGGGAAGTTCAGCTTCGTGCTGAGGCAGGAACTCAGCAGACATTCAGGTAGAAGTGCTGGGTAACAACACCACAGACTTCAAGAGCTCTGGCACAGAATGCCAAAGGGACAACAGTGGCAAAAGGGAGAGCACATACAATTACAAATACATGGAGACTAAAGTTATGGCAACACCACACTAAGAGCAATTTAGAAGGAACAGAGCTCTAGATGTCTAACAGTATGTTTCATCGAATGAACGTCACTTACGTCATCACTTCCTTTAATGATTCAATGGCTCTCTCTAGAGTTATTTTATCTGGGTTCTCTTCTGCTGTATGCTTCTTAATATCTACAATTAAAAAAAAAGAAAGAAATCCCACACATTACAAGTGCTGAAAAAAAATATGAAAAAATTCAAGTTTAAACTGTAAGTCAAATAAGGTGACTGAAGAAATTACAGTCATCCTGGAGTCCAAATAGCCTTAAGTGAGGAAGTAGGCTGAATAGCAATTGTCTGTTCATCTCATTAAGGAAAAACCCACCTCCAATACAAAACCAAATCCTCAAACTATTAAAAAAATCAACAAGACCATATGCTGGTTTTGTTGAATTGCAGAAACAAGCATAAAAGCCTTTTTCTAGCAAACAAAGGGTAGTGGTATGGGGTTTTTTTTTATTATTTTTATTAATGTAATCATTATTACAGCAAGTGGTTGATACCAGGTGGAACACATGAAGCTGTAAGCCTTGTGAATACAAATTGCTCTCTAGTTTGTGCTCGCTGCATTTGAATCTTAATTATATTTGCATTTGAAGAGACAAAACTGTTGTCAGAGCAAACTTTACCTCTACCTGTATCCCACAGACAAATACATGAGCAAGTGTATTCCTGCTGGGAAGTAGTTCTGAGGAGAAGGATCTGGGGGTCCTAGTAGACAGTAAATTATCCATGAGCAAGCAATGCGCCCTTGTTGCCAAGAAGGCCAACGGAATCCTGGGCTGCATAGGGAAGAGTGTGGCCAGCAGGTCAAGGGAGGTCATTCTCCCCCTTTACTCTACACTGGTGAGGCCACAACTGGAATACTGTGTCCAGTTTTGGGCTCCCCAGTTCAAGAGGGACAGGGAACTGCTGGAGAGAGTCCAGCGTAGGGCAACAAAGATGACTGAGGGGTTGGAGCATCTCCCTTAGGAGGAAAGGCTGAGGGAGCTGGGACTCTTTAGCCTGGAGAAGAGAAGGCTGAGGGGGGACCTTATTAGTGTTTACAAGTATCTAAAGGGTAGGTTGAAGGAGGATGGAGCCAGGCTCTTTTCAGTGGTTCCCAGTGACAGGACGAGGGGCAATGGGCACAAGTTAGAACATAGGAAGTTCCGTTCAAATACACGGAAAAACTTCTTTATAGTAAGGGTGCCAGAGCACTGGGACAGGCTGCCCAGGGAGGGTGTGGAGTCCCCTTCTCTGGAGACTTTCAAGCCCCGTCTGGATGCAGTCCTGGGTGATGTGCTCTGGGCAACCCTGCTTTAGCAGGGAGTTGGACTAGATGATCTCTAGAGGTCCCTTCCAACTCTGAAGATTCCGTGAAATTTAGCCAAAAGTACGCTTTCTTCAGTAATTGGTCTTGCTGACTGCCATTAAGCATGACTAACTCCCATAATCAGGCATGTTTTATATGAGAAAAACTGTTGCTAATTATGACAAAAGGAGACATTATCTTGGTTTTAACACCTTCACAGACAAACTAATAAAAAAATAAAACATCACTACATTACCATTTAGTAGCAGAGCAACACTAGGCAGCCTCTGAACAGGACGGATAAGGAGTTCAGCTAGGCTTTGCCGGCCACATTCAGGTTTAGCTTGGTTTATCTGGGAAAAAGAAAGGCAGAAAGGAAATAACTCTTTTTCCACATACACTGAAAAAAAAAAGATCACAAACTAGGAGAAAAATTGTCTTCCTTGAAACTAGCACTGCAGTGTAAGTTTGAGAATCATTTACCACAGATGCTCAGTCCTTAACAGATCATGTTAAAAAACTCATTATATTCAAATCTGCACAGTATTTATCACATGATTTATGTTCTCAGAATATTTAGTTTTAAACTGTCCATATTAGCAAGCCCTCCGTCCTTGCTTCAGATGCTAATGCTGAATGGGAACGAGGATGACCTGTTCTCTTACTCATTTCCCCATCTTTTAGATATCAATACTTGAAAATAATTCCCGGTGCCTCAGAAAACACGAGCTGAAATCTGGCAGTTTGATTACTCCACTATTTGATAGACATTTGTTGGATACAGAAGAGGAGCTAAAGGTACGCTGCACTATTAATCAACTATATACCTTTATCTGAAAGCTCAAGAGCCCTAAGACTCATCTTCAGATAACTCTTTCTTTGAAGATCATCTTCCCGTTAGATCTCCACTGTTATTCTCCTATTCATTAGTCACCAGAACGTTGAGAGATTCTACCTCCCTGGAACTTCACAGCTGCCGACAGCAAGTTAAAAGCTATTTCAGAAATACAAGTCTTTTAAACACAGAGAGGGGGACCAATAAAAAGCAGCAGCTCTAGTTATCTTTACAGATAACTAGAGAGAGCATGTCTCCAGTTACTTTGGGAGAAGAGTAATCAGAACGCACTTTTTCCAGCAATAAACACATATAATCAGATGTGGTGCTTAGAGGCGTGATTTAGTAGTGGTTTTGTCAGTGTTAGGTTGATGGTTGGACTCAATCTTAAAGGTCCCTTCCAACATAGACAATTCTATGATTCTACCCTGAAAACTGTGTAACAGAGGAGGAACTTGGGCCTCTTACGAAAGAGTCTTGTGAGGAGCTTGAAGGATTGAAGTTCAAATCCTTCCTATTTCTGTCTCACCAAAAGATGTTCACATTCCTCCAAGCTTCAAAAATCCCACATTCTCCCATCTACTGCATTTAGAAGTTCACTTAGTAATGGTCTCCATGTTGTACTCAAGGGACTTAGTTCTGCAGACACTTACCTTTAGGAAGGCATGAAACCTTGGCTTCTGCTTTTCACATCTAGTAATAGTCTCCTTGCTCATTTCGAAGAAATTCACAAATGGAGGGTATGTTTTCAACAAGTCTTTTGACTGAAAGAAACAACTGTTACGGCTCTGCTTTACATATTATGCAGCATTGTACATATGTTCGTATGCCCTGAGCTGTACAAAGCTGCTCAAAGACACATTTCAATGAAGAAGAATAATAAGAAATGTGTTGTAAACCCATGTGTGTTCTCAGCACAAGTTGACATTTTTGCATGCCAGATGCCCAAGATTCAATGCTGCTGATTAAATGCAGACTGCTCTCAGAAACATCGAGTACACACATGACAATCTTAGAAGCTGCTGAGCAGCTCGAGTAGAAGGCAGATTCTCACCTAGCAAGATGCTTTTGGTGAGAATTTTGGAGATTTCAGACAGGTATTTTCTCCAGTTACTGCAATCACCATTAAGAGGCATTAAACCACTAGAAGCAATACCGTAGACTGTAATTTTTTGAACGCCAAACACTATTTGCCTCAAAAGCAAGTAGTCAGGTCAGCAAAAGCACAAGATACCTAGCAGACTACTTATGTTAAAATGCACTGCAGTTCCAGATGTAGCTTTCCTGTTCTGCACATTCTGTACTTTTAAAAACAAGGAGTCCTTATTCACTTACACATTTCCAGTCTTGAGGAAAGAACACAAGAAGTTTCCATGAAAAGTTATTTTCCTAATTATTTACTATTGATCAGAGGCAGCAGATAGCTAAGGTTACAGGAAGAGCCCCTTTTAATGTCCAAGTAAAAAGTATGTCTGTAGTGTTGCAAATTACAGTTCTCAAACCGTATCAAAGTTTTACCCCCTCATATAAGCGGACAGACACATAAATTTGACATGGATTACCTATACAAAGTATAACATCTCACTCAACTGAAAAGTTTAAACAGAAAATACAATGATACAAGTTAGTTTTCTTCTCACTCAGTAGGGCTTTTCTTGTGGTTTGCTAGCTCCTTGCCTTGTAAGGCAAGATAATAGCTCTAATGCATGAAAAAAGAAACAGAAACTTACATATTTAAGAATAATATCACCAATACTTTTGCTTTCAGTCCAATTCATCATAAGATCTTCCAGGTCTTCCTAGAATACATGCAGGAAGGGACGGGGGGGGAGAGGAGGAGGGGAATAAGATGAGAATGAACAGCATAAAGCTATGAGATGGGATCAATGTTCTGCCAAACACATATAATTAGCTGTATGTTTCCATGCTGACAAAACAGGCAATCCTAAAAGCTGTACAATTTCACATTAAACCTCTTCAGTCTACTGAGAGCTGAAAGCAAGAGACCTCTGGCTTACAGAATATATAGTTTTTGAATCAATGCAGAGTACCAGCACTGGCCACCTCTGCAACAAGGTAACAGTGCGGTGTCCAGCACACTACAGAACGTATCGCAAATGATTATGAAAGAAGTATATGCAGAAGACAGTTGAACCAATTCTGATTAAGAGGGCACAACTAACATAGGACTGTTAAGTCCATTAGACAGGACTGAAATAGAACAAGGATAAGTTTCCCTCACTTGCCGCACCAGGGTGCCAAGCAAAGTGAGACCAAGCTGTTAAGCCTATATCAGCTTGACAAGGATCAAGCTTATTCACTGTCAGCTAATAACAGGGACAGGAGGGCACAGCTGAAGGTTCAGGATTCACCATTAACATTGGTTTGTTGCTGCCACTTCTCTTGTCTTTATTACAAAAAAGATGAAGGAAAACACAACCACTACATCTAAGCAACTTTGTCTACACATGGAAACACATGCTCTACTTTCTATCTCAGTGGGCACACATCAATACCTATTGTGATTAACTAGACTGGATACCAACAGTTAAAAAAAAAAGCCCCAAAACACAACAAAAAACAACAAACCACTGAGTTACAGGCAGTCAGCAAGTCCCTCTATTTTAAGAGCCTACTATAAAACACAGACAGGAACAAATGCAGACTTATGCCACTATGAGAAGGAGATTTTATGACTTCATATTCAAGGAAGACTTGCATCATAATCTATCGAGAGACCCAGAGATAGCTTCAGGGAGCGCCTGCAATCTAGATCAAAACATATAATAAAGCAAGCCTCAAGAAAACAAGCTAATAAGGGATTCTAGTCAGCGCTTATTAGGCTTTAGTACCAGGTCAACTGCTTCAGAGGTTAAAGTGTGAGCCAGTTTCCTGAGATGGTAGTTTCTGACAATTGGTTGAAAGCCATTTAAAGAGGGATCAGTTTTTCCTACCGAATGATAGAAGTCTCTTTGACATAAAGACTCCTTATATGAACATATCTAAAGCCCAGGAAAACACCGATTTTTTTGTGGTTTTTTTTTTGTTTGTTTGTTTTAATTCTATAGCTTTAGCTATCCTTCCAAGAGCCCTTGCTTACTGCTTTAATAGAAACACGTATGTTACAAGCACTTGTGAGACTACCGTTGGATACCACTGGCCCTTTAGACCAGTTTTGTACCAGTTACAGAAAACCTCCTCCAAGGAAGTGGTATTAAAATTGGAAGAAGACAAGCCAGCTCATAAATGGCAGTATTAGTTACATGCACAATAATCAGACTTCAGATATTTATAAGTCAGTGTTAAATCTTAAAGAGTACTTTGGATTTGCACATAATTCCACAGATTGAACAGTATGTAACAGCACCAGGATGAACCTACACCCATCCAGCAGATACAACTTAAAAGCATGCAAAAAAAGACTCCAAGTCTGTATCAAAGCTTCCCCTGCAGGGGAGAAGTTGCAGCTTGCCTTGATTTTAGTGTGCACGTCAAGAATATCCGGAATGCTGCCAAATATGGTCTTAATTTCTTCCTGTGCAAGAATTGGTCCTCCAAGTTGTCCTTCCTTCTCCAACGGAACTTGAAATAACTGATGAATTCGACAAAATAAGTTAATTCCCTCCCAAACTCCACATATTGTGCTAGAAATAGTCACAAAAGCAGTGTTTTCCTTCCATATCATACTTCCCTGCAGTCACAATCCTGAGACATTCTGCTCCCATTTAGCAAAAGTGGGTTATGGAGGAGTGGTTTTCAAATACAAACACTCAGTTTGATATGTTACTACAGCATAGCCCCGTTTCATCTACTTTTTTACTCACACATGTCATAGCTCATCAAGTAGGTAATAAGATGCAATGGAAAAAAACTTTCTAGAAATTAAGCTCTTCCAATAAGCTGTTTGCTATTCTGTTCTTGTAATAATTAAAAAATCCCCTGCCATCTCTCTCTATTCACTAATATCTTAAAAATCTGGTATCTTCTCCTGAAGCTTAGAATTTGCATACAAACTGCAATTCCACTGCAGATCCCAGATTAGAAACTGTATTTTCCAGCTTTTATTATTAACAGATGCTAAACATTTTCACACGCCAGTTAAATGGCATGAGACTGTTTACACTGTCACCTTTTTATGAACCTCTGATGCACCAAAGTCCTCAAAAGCCTGCAGATCACACGTTGAAAGTAATTATTGATGTAAACAATAGATGTCTTAATACAATTGACCTGTACTTGCTTTAAAACCAGCTTACCTGAATAATTGTTGTCAGTATGTCAACGTAGTTACTTTCTGTTTGATACAATTCCTTTGCAACCTGCCACCTTGCAGACTGCTTTACTGGAAGAGGAGTTGAGTTTTTGGAAGGCCTTGCAGAGGATTTTGGTGTTTCTGATGAAGAGATATTCCCAAAAGAAAATAAGAGCTCTATTACAATAGAATCCCTAAAAAAGATCACCATCAAAGCAGAAAGAGAGCTTCATAGTTTTCACGGGAAGGTAGCTTTTTTTTTTTTTAAGGCTACTATGTAGGTTGTTCTATAGTTATCGGAGCTCTTTCTAGAAAGTGGCTTTCTCTATTACAACCTAATCATGGAACAACAATAGTAATATATTATTCCCCAAAATTAGTCTGACACTAGTAAGCCATTTTGGGCTGGTCAATAACTTAACCCTATTATGTTTAGCAGAAACTGAGGATTAGGTGCTGAACATTATTTATATATATATACACACACTATGTACAAAAGTACTTTTCTACTTTTACTTTGCCACATAAACAAATATCTTTCAGCTGCCTGCCATCCTTACATTAAGTATGTAGCTGAAAATCATATATTAAAATCAGTTTTTACGTGCAACACTTACATTTTATCCTATTGGGGGAGGCAGGGGAGGGAGGAGAAAAAAAAAGAGACACAACAAGGTTCATTTCTTTTAAAGCTAAAGCCAAGGTGGACCTGGAGCAGTCCGTTAGTTTTAAGTACTTGCACATGTATTGGACAGCAGAGATCAGTGCTCACTCATTCTGATGTCAAAGTTCATTACTGTCGCAGTTATTGTGAAATACGTACTTTACCTGTTGTCTTTAAAATAGCACATTCTCTGAGACTGTCTGATGTTGTATTAGAAGAAGCTTCCATACCAGGGGTTATGAGAGTGCTAGCATGATCTAAGAAAGCTGGTCTTTGAGAGTAAGCTGATCTTTCCTGTATTACTTCCGAATTATCACTTACAGGTTGTGCCTCGCTAAGATTACTTGATTTGTATACAGGGGCATTTTTAAAGCAGTACTAACTCCAAATATCTGTGCTATAGGATGAAACTAGGGCTTGGTGTTTTGTTTTTTTTTTTTTAAATTCACAGGTATTAGCTTTTGATTAATCCACAATTTTGCTGTTTCCTCTCTTACATAAGAGCCACATGCAGAGACATTCAAAGCTCTTTGCCAATTAGCCGATCAAACCAGGTGGCGACTTTTATTTTTTGTGAAGTTTGACAAGACAGTTTGCTGCCACAAATAGTGTTACCTCAACAGAACTTTTCAAAGACCTAGAAGGAGTGGGCTTTGCAGGAATTTTTCCCTTTAACTCCTTTAGAAAGCAATCTTTGTCCTCCTTTCCCCAAGTAACCTACTGGAGAGGTTTTTAGATTATTTACTGTTAACTATGTTGCTTATTTGCTGCAGCTTATCAGCAGAATATTTGAAGCACTTTGAGTAACACTGCACTGTAGTTCATATGTATCAACTCTGTCTTTTCCTTGTTTTCCTTCGGGTATGAACATGCTTACTGCAGTAACAAGAGGCAGCCTGCCCTCCGTCTGTGTCTGAGCTCTTCACTCCAATTCTGCTTTCTGCACACTTTGGAAAGGATAAAGCCTGTAATTACTTAGGAAACCTGTAAGGCTTCCCTACCACTACCATTACCGCTTGGATGAAGAGAGCTCTTAAACATTGCAAGTGTGTCTGAATGAAGGTTTTTAGCTCTACCTCCATTGGCAGTGCTCGACTCTGGAGTGTTAGAAATATCCAGCAAGGACCCGATAGAAAGCGAATGTTCAGCTGATGGACGTTTCCGAGGAGGGAATGGCGACATGTCTGTTTCTCTGGTCAGTTGTGCAAGGGTCTCTTTCAAACGACGTCTTTTGCGATTGCTGTTTGGAGTACTCAGAGAAAGTAGTGATACAGACTTCTTGAGGCCAGGACTCTCCGACTGTAGTAGAAGAAAGTTTAGTTTAGCGTTTTTACCCGCTGCGTCCAGCTCAACTCAGTACGAAGGCAAGTTAATTGCAGAGATCAGTACACTACACAAATCTTCCTAGGGAAGCTGAGCTAAAATGGGCAAAGCCGCTTTTTAAAAAAAAAAAANTTTAAACAAAAAAAAAAAAAAAAACACACACACACCAGAAAAACCACACCACACACACAACTGGAAGTCACACTGGTATTTTGTTTGACTAAAAATAAGTTCAACCTTCGGGAAGCAGAAAAAATTTTTTTCCAAATTAGCATTCTATGCGTAAAACCTAAAATGGATTATCTGTAACTTAAATGCTGCTTTAAAACAGTTGACCTCTGGCCCCACACATACTGTTGCACATGCTAATTTTACCACCAAATGCATGCTGGGTATTATGTGAAAGAGTTCAACATACCTTCTCAAACAAATACATGGACTCTCCAGCTCTGGCATCCATTTGAATGCTTCCCCAGAACCACTAAAGGGAAAAACAATAAACACATTAAAAACACATTACCAGGCTTCATCCAAAGTCAAAAATACTTGAAGATAGCTATATAGATATATAGATAGATAGATATATATATATATGCGTAAGGCAGTTTGCATACTAAATGCAAACATGTGGCTTATTCTGGAAAAAAGTATCTCACATCCTGAGTATCATATAGCAATAGTCTTTCAAGAATTTGTCTGCACTAACCTCTTGCTTTACAACATAAAGCTTTTTTAAAGGTTCAAAGGGGAGATCTTTTACTGTACTTTCTTCAACCACTAAGTGCGTACACCTTTCATCACCAACTGGTAAGTAATGTCCTCCTAGATTAAAAAAAAGGGTTAATTAGCAAGACTGAAGAACATTTTTGTTAGAAATTTGTAGCTCACTTGATAGTTCTGTGACACCTATCGTTAATGAGAGATGAACTTGATTGAGCCAATCAGTTGTTGGGCTTACATAACACCCCAGATATTATCAGCAGAGACAGCTTTTAGGAAATAGCACGTAGCCTGCAGTAGCAAATTACATATTGAAAAATCAGGAGTACATGGAGTTCAGAGGGCATTTAAACCTGTCTGACAATAAATGCAATACTCTTTTGGAAAGCTTTTGTTTCTTAGAAGAACAAGCCAGGAATACTCACCCTGAAGACATACACAAGCTACAACCTGTGCATGTCACAATCTTATAAGTAGCTTTAGGTAAACAGGTCCTGGGGGCAGCAAACCCAGCCAGCTTGCATCTCTTTTGAGGAGGCCTTTCTGTTAGAAGCTTGCTCCATTCCCATTTCTATAGTTCTGTTAGATGCAAGTCTAGCAATAAAAGGCTGGACACTTGTGGGTTATCTGTTACAACATTACTGTCAGTGTGATCATTAATTTTGTACTACACTACTGAAAAGTGGAACACTTCCAATCAAGCACGTTACCAGTGATGATTCACATCAGAGTCGGAAACACTGTAGATGCTTTCTGTGAATTATGTAAAGATGCATACCACAAAACCGATTATGAGAACTGAAGCAGAATATACATATCATGTACCAAGTTTTCCAGGTTATCTTCAAGCACCCTATAATTGCTTCTTTTTAAATTGTCTAGTTTCAACCAGCCTAGGGAGTTTGAAGTCTTCAACAGCTACCAGAACTTTGGCATACACCGACATCTAAAAATTAATTTATAGCTCTCCAAGTTGAAGAGTCTTCGTTAACACTTCAGGATTCACAATTCAGCATTTCAGCTTCAGTGAAGTATTTATCAGCTATAAACCCCATTCTTTCCACAGGTCAACAGTAAACAATAACCTTGCATTTCTGTCATTTCTTCCATGTTAGCTTTCTCATCATCAGAGAATCCAAGGAAACTTAACATGCAATCCTGGAAGGGAGGAACCTTGAATTGATTTCTAAAGTCATCATCAGCTGCACAGAAGTCACTGGGAAAAGAAAAAAAGACGTCCAAAAAGGTCACTGAATCATTGCGACATCATTATTTAAACAGAAGCTCACAACACTACAGGTGAACAGGGTGTAAGGTAAAGGCTGAAGGAAAATAAACACCTACATTTCATTCCTTCTCTCCCAAGCCTTATAAATCCACTCAGCTTTCACGATAGGAGTACCAAGACTTACAGCAATCTACAAAACAGGAGAACCACAAGTTGTACAAAGTATTTCCATTTAAGTCTTTCCAATTACAAGAAAAATTAGGAACCTTGCTTTTACTATTCAAGACAGATACTGCAAAAAGTAAACGTATTCCTTCAAGAATCATGTCCAGCTGTAACTCCCAAGATTTAGTGTATTAATTTTTCAGCCACTATCAATAGCTATTTTGACATTTACTCAGAAGTGCACCCTTTTGTTAGTCCGATAACCTTCATCACTTCAAAACACAAAACCAGATCTCTGTTCCAGTGGAATATGGGATTTTTTTCTGCTTTTGATACTTTGTATGAAGACAAACATCCCAGCCTGCTTCTACCAAAGAGAAAGCAACTATTCCAAAGGTAATTTCCATGATTGCTTGAGAGACATTCTAAAGTTTTCCTACTTTTTCCCTTTGAGTTGGCAGAAAGGAGTGTTTCAACAGAGGTCATACTGAAAGTAGGTCTTCCCTTCCAACTGGAAGATTAGAAAGACATGTTAGGAAAAAAGCAATAGCCTACTAACAATTCAAACAAGGGAGAGTCAATGGACATAGGCATTGCTGTGTCATATTCCATGGTACAAAAAAACCAGTCTATAAACTTGTATTTACTTTTCAACTGGACATACATGTCCTGAAGGATCCCCTTTCGGTGTTGCCAGAAAAAAAAAAAAACAAACGACAACACACCACACACATATTTACACATAAAAGATTTTAACAATTATACATAACAAGCTTAAAATAATTTCTAAAAGACAACGTACACAAGTTGACTACTAAAGTTTTGTGCAAGTTACCTCCAAGTTTCTGTTTGGGCAAGCAAAGCAGGCATGTTGACATATAAACACTTGTTCATTGACAAACAAATGTTCATCAATGTGTTACGTACTTAAATATTTTGTTTCTTGTTATTTACAATACTTGTCTATCTCAAGATCTCTGCATTCAGGCAGTTTATATTATTTAGATCTCTAACAGAGACAAAAATATGTCAAAGCTCAACACCAGTGGGAGATGAACTCACCATTAGAAGTCACACAGGGAAAAAAAGCCAGCAATTTACAAGCTGAAGTATAGTTTACAAATTTAGTCTACAAGAACCAAATTCTGAAAGTTTCCAGTTCTGAAGTACCAACTCAAGCTTACATACTCTGAATTTGTCTCCATGTGTTGAGTTAGCCACCAGATGTGTAACTTTGGAGCTAAAGTCCCTTCGAATAATTCCACCCATATGATGAACCAAGGTCACTAGCTTAACCTGGAAAACAGAGATACAGTTTTCTGTATATCTTTTGAAGCGTACAGTGTAGAGTGAGAACGGTACAAAAATACTTTACAAAGCAAGCTACCGAAGGTTACATTAAATGTCTAGAATAGAAATGGTACAATTTGTTCTTAAAACAGCTTCACATCTACAGGAGAAGATATAGCTGATATATCAGAAGAGCTATTAACTTTTTTTTTAAACATTTAATACAGCCTTGCTGCGTAGCTTGATGAAGACTACCCAAGCCACCAGTCCTCCCATGATCATCGTACATAATGCCTTCACCTTTTCACACACAATAGATTTGAACCATGTTAAACTCATGTAGTCAATTCTACCTGAAGGTGTAATTGCCAGAATTTATATAAGATTGCAGCTTGTCCAATTTGAATCTAGCAGATCAGACTTAGCTATCTCTAACACTGGGCAAATGCTTTTGGTTTGGGTTTGGTTTCTTTTCCCCCCATATGAAGATGCAAAGCCATACTGTCGGTTCCCAGGTTTCCAAAAGGGAAATCAGGTGCCAACTGCATCACTGGATGGAAAAAGCAAAGTGCTAGAGTATCAAACCACTTCATACCCAGATATACAAAGAATGAAAGTCCTGATAGTATGATAGCAAGACAGTATGGCAGCAAGATAACATGGCTGCAAGTGTTCTGAACAGGACTACAAAGCTTTACTTGTCCACAGTACTACACCACTACACTACCACAATACAAATAAGAGGACACTATTGGGTAAACGTCGGCTTACCTGAAGCCTAAGTCTATAAATCTTTAAGACCTACTGAATTTGAGCTGTTTAGTGTCACTCAGCAAAAAAGTGACCAAAAATGGCATCACAGGACTTGCACAAGGAAACAGTTTTGTTCCCATCCTCAAATATCACTGCCTCTGGACACGCAGCAAAACAAAAGAACAAAACAAAGCAATTCATTCCCCCATACGAGCTCTAGTCATAGTTAAACCCCCCAGGTGACAGAACAGAAGAGCATTTTGAAAATAAACTTAACATAGCTCTACCCATCCAAAGGAAAAAATGTCTTACTAATTCGTCTTTCTTTCTGAATCCTGTAAAGCACAGTACCAAGTTCAACATACTTGCACAGTACAGTGGACGACAGGAGAAAGGTAAAGGCTGAAAGTAAGAATAAGCTTATTAGTCAAAAGCATACTGCTCCCATTAAAGTTTTAACATTATCTTCAATACAGTAATACTGTTACTAGTATTAAAACGCATCAGATACTAGTCCAAGTCAGTGTATTCAGTCGTATCTCAGCTCCAGACCTGCCAGTGTCCTGATAAAGTAACTAGAGCATCCCCAAGGTAGCACTCCATCTTTTTTTCTCCTCCCCAATCCATCCCCTCTATATGACAAATTGGAAATATATTTGGAAATACAAAGTGTCTGCTGAAGCTTCATTTGTATGCTACCTCTCCTAATGGCACAATCCCAACTAGTGGGTCAACAACTCCCACAGCTTCTGCAGTAATTGTAGCCTTACTACTGTCTGCCTCTGCTTTCTCGCTACATTCGATAGTCTAACATGGTATTAGAAACTTGCTTTTCTTAAAATTCGATGCTAAGAATATTTATGATTGATTGACAAAGCAAAACAGATTTTATTTTGAACACTTAGTATTTCGAACTCACTGCAGCACCAGAGAACTACTCAGTCAATTTCAACAGAAAGCACACACCTCTCCTTTTTGTGCACAGTGCAGTACTACTGGAGGTCCAATGACACGGCAATCTGCTTTGCAGAGGTTGTTAAACATAGAATCCTGGAAGTCTGATACAACGAAGATAGTCTCAAATTCTGGGGAATCAGAATCTCCAAGCTCTTCTATCGTCTCTGTCTTTATGTAGGGCACTTTAATTTCCTTGATTTATGGGGATAAAGGGGGAAAGCATTATTCAGGCAACATAGTGTCAAAATTCAACTCATTTTTATCTTGGACCATTAGAAAAATGTATGATTCAGATTCAACAGAGACAGACTCTTAGAAGGATTGGTGAAAGCTGAATAAGATGCACTGTTCTCTAGCATAAGAATAGCTATGAACTGCACCTAAAAAAGAAATACATTAAAGCAATTCCTGCTTCTGAAAAATAAGGATTCTAGTTACTGTAGTAGCTTACGTATCAGTTCACACTGATAATATAGTATTGGAAGTATCTACAGATAGGAAAAAAACAACTAAGCACAAAAGATAAATGAAATTTCAGACTGTCAGAACAGCTTAAGGTACTTCTGGATGCTACTAAAAAGTAGCATCCAGCTTGAAACAGCAAGCTCCATGCTGCATAAGGTCTAAAGAACAGAAATCAATTTAGTCCATCACTGATATTTTTAAGGGGTCTAAAAGTTTGGTCTGTTCCAATTTCAACCAGGAGTTCCAAATTTTATTTCCTAGGTTTTTCATGTCAAGAAATGGAGGACCACTTCTTACGCTGAAGTTTAAATGCAGCTTTCAATTTAAAGAGAAGCCACATAACCAATTGTAAAGTCAGTTCATAGCAAAAACTTATGTGTTGACTGAATATAAGCATGCAGTCGAATGTCTCCCTTGATATTTCTACCCCACTGTTAGAAAACACCACTAATTAAGAGCTGCAGACATTATTTCCATGTTTGAGAAAGCGTTGTAAAAAAAAGTGCCAATTTCGACAAGCTTTAAATGACACAATCAGAAACATTAGCATATATTGTGACCATTATGCCCAATTAATATAAATTAAAGCGGGTGCACATTTCAGTCCCAGTGAAGTACAACATGCTGCATGCAATCACATGTGCTTAATTGCATGACATACCATATCAATAATACTCTTTATTAGTTTTTCTTCTGATTTACCAGGACTAGTTTCCTTTATCTTTATAACTGGTACTTCCATTATCTTAATGGTCTGTGGAAGAGGAGAACTTTAGTACAGAACCAAACTGGTTACTAGAAGCCTAAAAGCATACCATCTCATTCCAGTGACTGTTTTATCTTAGGCCCACATACCTCCAAGGCTTTCAGAAGCTCCTCATGTTTCCCTGCTTCCTGAACCAAAACCACTCTTGTTTCTATTTGAGGCATTTCTTCTGTTCATAGAAAAACAAGGATAATATTCATATTTTAATAGAAAAATCCATGTTAGGTCTAAATCAAGCAATAACATATAGAAGAATACAGGCAGGCCGCATCCTTTCAAGACACCTTGTTTATCAGGAAAAAGTCTGAAAATAAGTGTTGCCTAAAGAAGCCTGTCCTTTAATTAAGGCATACTTAATTGACCATAGAGCCTAAACTTTCTAGTATATGGTAAAACAAGATCCTGCAATTCATGACCAGTTGCGTTACATTCAAAGCAAGAACAGGCAAGAAGAGGCAGCAGGGATAAGAAAGAAAAACAACAAACTTATTGACATAATGCTTCTAGCAGAATTAGATACCAAGACTTACAGGAAAACAGATTCTGGTACCTTTTCTAGTTTCTGTGTTCCTGGCTGACAAGGTTCAATGCTTCCTAGTAACTGCTCAGTTTCACCAAAGAATATCAGAACTGAAGTTAGATATCTTGTTCTTTTTCTCCATGTATAAATAAGCTTTCAAAATCTTAGGAGGAAGGGACAAGTGTTGCCTCCATGTCATTTGCACCAAAAAGGCTGCCATTTGATTTTCGCTACTGCATTGCAGGAAAACAAAAATACCTTTTTTGTTGTGTTTTTTTTTTTTTAATTTCAAGATTTGTTCTTGAATTAATTTCAAGCTCAAGACCATTCATGTAAGGACTACCCGTAATCCTATACATCAGAGCAATAGTAGTTTCCAAACACTGGTGTCAAAATATCACCTGGGATAATTTATCCACAGAAGAGGCATCAAATGAAACTAACAGCTTTCTATACATCATCCAGAAGACTCGCTTGATTTCAAGGCTGTAACCCAAAATGTTTTATAACAAGGCAAGATAAAAATTGAGACAGTCCCTTTGTTGGAGAAAGGATACCAAATCAACACGCTTTTGGCTACCCCTCATACAACCCTGTAGTTGAGCAAAGCACTTTTGGTTTTTCAAAACTACTAAATACCTGTAAAGTAATCAGTCATTACAAAAACGTGGTACTCTTAAAATAAGTTTCTCCCATTACCTTCAACATCCAAAACAGATCCAGGAAGTACATTCTCTTTGGAGGTTTCTATAATTTTTGAATCAAGAACAGAAGAATCAGCCAAGAGGCTCCTCCCAGTTTCGGACACCAGCATACTGTTGTCAGCCATGATTACGTTTTGTTTCTTTCTTCAACCACTAGAAGACAGATGTGCTAAACTAAGTTACAGTTGCAAAAAGCTCATTAATAACAGTTCTGTGACTAAGGCAGTCAGAAGTAACTTCAGACTTCTGTGGACAAAACATTCGGACTCTTATTAAAATCCCACTCACACTGATAGAGTGGTTCCCAACGAGCATTGGGAATCACAGAATTGGTAGAAAGGATTGACAACAAACCTATTGCAGAAATGGTTCCGAGCAGGCTGCTTATCACTGAAATAATTCATTTGCACAGAAAGCTGCAGAGAGGGTACTTCAACTCTGCGCAGCAGGGGAGCACTAACTCTAGCATTCATTTTAAAGTTTCATCACAAAACACAGAGAAACTAAAAGCACTTGTTTGCTTCAGTGACAAGCTAAGAAAAACTAGATTTGAGACCCAGGTTGGCATTGTTAAAGCAAAACATCAGCAGAAGAATTAGGGTACACAAAGCATCTTACTGAAATTTGATTTTTTCAGGTGAACTGGCAAGAGTTACTGTTGTTACATAAAAATGACCACCCAGGGAGTAGAATCACCAGTATTTACTAAAAGAAAAGTTAGGTTTCCCAAAATGCATGAGAGTGTCTACAAAGTTAATAAGCATGTACATGTCTATCTGTATGATCTAGTCTATTGTCCTACATTAACTATAAAAGAAATATCCATTCATCATCAGATAAAAAGGCCTTCTGCCTTCTCACAGATAGACTGCGTCTGTGCTCCCCCTGCCCATCAAACAAACTTGTCACATACTGGAAAGGCAGAATTCTTATTCCTCTCACATTTTGTACAGGTAGCGACCTGAATCTTGCACTAAAAAATTTATTCTAAGACACCTTAGAAAGACACAAATGTATAGCACGTATTTTTTTTGTGCATGAGGCAAGATGCAGGCATTTCCTGTGATTCATTGTTCACGCAAATTTAAACATTTGCACAATGATATCAGAAGTTACCTAGACTAGCCACTGCATCTGAACTGTAGTATAATAACCCTCTGTATCACTTTAACAGAAGTTGTTCTCATGACTGTAAACATCCCTTTAAAACCTGCCCAATTACATAGCAAAGTAGAAATCAGTGGGGGTTTTGCCATAACGGCAGTACAGAAGAGAGTTTATCTTCTGGAGTTTAGGAGATCATGTTTGAGACTCTTGGACAGGATTCATGTCTTCACAGTACATCAGGTAAGTTCCTAGTATAGTGATGAGCAATAAGTCAACATAAAAATCTATCATAATTCTAGGCATATTCAGTTATCAAAATTTCTTGCAATTTTGATGTCACACACAGCTGTGCAGGCTCCACAGAATTATGTTTCCTCGCAGTAAGTCCCAACCATCCAGCCAGTTTACCTCCGAAAAGCTTGAGACCCAGCAGGCAGAGAAAGTAGCTTTAACCCGAAAGAGTTTTTAGGGATCACCTGCCCAAAAAGTTATAAAGATACCACTGGGAACTGTTATCTCTTCTTTGGCAGTGAGGGTGGAGGGAAGCATAACTTCGGAAGATTCAAACCATATAATTAATAACGATTACCACATAGACAGTTATATATAAAATCAGATCAAAAAAACCCTCCAGTTAAGGGTAGCATTAAATTTAAATCCTATGGATTATTTTAAGACATCTATAAGATTCTTGTCATGCTGCTGTTGTTATACCTATTAACATGTATGAAGACACACTTACAGAGAACTTCATAGTATATTTGGGAGAAGCCCATACTTTGAGTTGAGCAGTGATTTTCTTTATGGCTTTTCAATTTTACTTATTTATGGGGCTCCATTCTGAGTGTACTGAAATATTCCCTGTTTTAATGCTCACATGTTAATTGATAACACAATACTGGTCACTAGACTAACACACTGAAAGCGCCAAGATACAAAAGAGAAGAAACACTCCCACACAGAAAAAAAAAAAAAAAAAAAAGGCAAAACACCATCACTACAGAATCCAGGCAAACCTGAACGCCCTTACAGCATCACAGTTACAACCAACCTCCCAGAAGCTTGCAGAAAGCCTGAAGGTCATAAAACACCCACACGTTAAAATACGTATGCAAAGCAAGGAGACAACGTTAAAAGAAAGCTTCCCATATTGCCCGTTTCCCCCCGGGGGCCCCACCCAGCAGCGTGACCAAGCGCTGGCAGGTGGCCGGAAACAAGATGAGGTACAGCCAGCTGCTCCCACCTTACGAGCCAGCAGGTGCCAGCGGGGCTGAGCCCCGCTCCGCCCGGAGGAGACCGCTGAAGGCCCAAAGAGGGCGGCGAGGCCTCCCCGGGAGCCCCCAGGCCCCACAGGTGCCCCAGGCCCACCTCAGCCGGCCCCGCTCAAGCCGCCCGCCCGCCCGCACCCACCACTCTCCACCTCAGTCTCCCCCAGCCGCGCCGCGTCCTCCACGCCACACCCGCCCGCTCCCGGCTCCCAGGGCCGGCCGGTTCCCCGCTCACCACCGCTGCCACCTGCCGCCAACCACAGAGACAACCTCCGCCATCAGCAG
>VYZM01003399.1:393883-416954 GCA_013398915.1 Dromas ardeola
CGTCTGGTGGGGCCGGTCTGCGCCGCAGCGGGTTGTCGCGTCCCGGAGGAGGAAGGGGAGCGGGTGCCATCCTCTGCCGGCATGGCGAGCGCTTTCCTCCTCATCCGTAAATCGAGAGGGCGCGTTTTGGTGAAGCCGGCGTCCCGTCCGCTCCGCTGGGTTCCGCGGTGCAGGTCTCGTTAGCGGTGGTTCGGTCTGGGTTCCAGCTTCACACAATGGCAGGGGTTAGAAGGGGGTCATCCAGTCCAACCCCCTGCCCACCAGAGCGGGGTCACCCAGAGCAGGTTGCGCAGGAACGCATCCAGGCGGGTTTTGAACATCTCCAGAGAAGGAGACTCCACCACCTCTCTGGGCAGCCTGTTCCAGCGCTGGCACCCTCAAAGTAAAGAAGCTCTCCCTCACGTTGAGGTGGAATTTCCCGTGTTCCAGTTTGTGCCCGTTGCCCCTTGTCCTGCCAGTGGGTGCCACTGAGAAGAGTCTGGCCCCATCTTCTTGACACCCACCCTTTAGATACTGATAAGCATTGATGAGATCCCCTCTCAGTCTTCTCTTCTCCAGGCTAAACTTGCAGGCTTTTGGCCAAAAAAAAAGTTTTTTTATTAGCTATGATTCAGGGGAAGCTCTTTCAGATATTACACTGCCTTGATTTGGAATCACATTGCTAAACAAAAATCTGAATGTTTGATTTTGTTGCGAGACACACATGACTTCTGTCACTTCATTGATGGCTCCCTTGTTTTCTGCCAGTGTTTTTATGCTGACGTGAAACAGATCAGAGATTGCAAACTTTCTGATAGTGGCTTCAGCTGTGAACTTTATTTTCTTCTAGGATGGGCTGATCTTTTACAAGGATTGATCAGTCACAGTCAGGACTGATGTAAGGTACTATGGATGTGAAAGTATTAATTTTCTTTTAAATTTCCTATCAGCATTGCGGCTTACTAGGTTGCTTCTGAAATGTACAAAAAGTTGCAGCTTGAGTGGATGAGAGCATCAACATATTCAAAAAGGGATTAAATGAATTAATGGACAGAGGGCCCATAAATGGATACCAAAAGGACTAGGTGGGAATGTACCTTCTACGCTCCTAATATGATAATTGGAGATGCTGGGAAGCGTGAGGAGAGTGGACTACACACAGTGTCCAGACTTGTATTTTCTGCCTGAATAGCTTCTCTGGTTGCCGCTGTTGGAGACGGAGTCTAGGAGTAGACAGACCACTCATGTGAGCATCTTCTCATGGTCCAAATGTATTGCTGAATCAAAGCATATCTCTAGGATGAAAGGATAAAATCTGTTTGCTTGCATAGGATAAAACCTGTTTGCTTGCATACCCTCCCATATGCCTGCTATGAAAATTATGCAGACGTGACCTACAGTAGCTTAATTCTTCAGTAAAATCTATAGCTTGACGCTTGGATGCTCCATGTTAACTCAAGTAACTAAGCAGCAAGCACTCAGCTTGACCAAATGCATTGATGCCACGATGTCCCCACAAGCATGCTGCCTGCAAAACACATCCCAACGGTTCAGCCGGCGACACCTGAATCAAGGCCACAACCTCCAGCTGAAGGAGACCTATCTTTAGACAATCATGTGACTGTGACTATATATATGTATGTTGCTATTGGCTTATGTACACATTCTGTTTGTTTATGCGGTGTGTTGGGCATAGTCAGCTGAATGCTGGTGCCTCTGGCTTGGGGGCTGGAGGGTATTTCTTGGGATATTCTAGATTCATTTTCCCCAAGGAACTGGCAGAACAGAGCCTGTCTGCGTGGCAGCGTGGGCACAGCACAGCGGCAGGCAGGGCAGGGGTGCCCACATCTGTCCCACTCTCTGGGGTGGGGAAGTCTCTATTAGAGGGAAGTGGTAATTTCTTAGCTGTTTACATCTCTGGCCTTAGAAATACTTACTTAGTAATTTTTCTCACTCTAGAAGTTTGTAACAGCTCCTGTAAGGTAGTTTACAAACCAAAGGAAGGAACAAGTGAGTCTTGCACATACAGAAGTGAGGCATTGGAGGTGCCCAGAATCACAGTACAGGTAAGCCTTGGGAACATTCCTTTTCCGAGAGAAAGAGGAGGCGCTTTCCAAGCGTTCAGAAGTCTTTCCAATACTGAGACACAGCACAAAGTCAGGAATAAATGACCGCCATTAAGAGGAAACTCTGTGAACTGAAGCTAGGATTGTAAAAGTTAAGCTTGAGTATTTACTTTGTTAGACAGCTTCTGTGCTTGTATGTCCTTTTGTAGAGCTCAGCTTCTCCTTTTTTCCTCTACTGGCTATTGCAAGACCAAATGGTTTAACATTTCTCTAAATGTGACCATTGAACTTTCACCCACTTCTGAATGTATTTTCAGCTTGCTATTTATTACTTTCCTTTGTAGGTTTGGTAACAGACAGAAGTACATTTCTGATTTTAAAATCTCTGAAATGTACTGTAATCCTGTTTTCCAAGAGCATGAAACAAACTGCATATGCTTCAAATACAACTAATTGTCTTTTGCTTATTTTGAAATAGATTTGTGAAGACTCTAACGATTAAGCATGACAATTTCTTGTTAGGGATAATGCATTTGTTTTCTCAGTGCGTTAATAACCACTACCAATAAAACATAATAAAACCGTCACTGGCTTTCAGTGTACTAAAGGTAAGGTTTTGCATTTCCACATAGAGTTTTGTCCCAGTCAGCTACAATTTTTTTTTATAAGCGTGGGACTGACTCAGTGTCCTGGCTCAGCATGAGATGCTTCAACAATCACACAATTAAAAAAATACATAATGCTTATAGGGCAGTTTATGTAAGTAGGTTTCAAAACCTAGTGCAGAAGGCGACCAATACTGTTATCGTAATCTTAAACTGGGGGGAATGGAGATGGGAAGAGATGGAGTGCCTTATCTGAGGTCACAAAAATTCCAGTGGTGGAGCTGGAAACTGAGCTGGGTTTTCTGAGCCTTGTTCCTGCGCCCTCTTTAATGTCCTGTGCTGCCCCAGAACAAAAACAGAGAAATTCAGACTTTATTAATATTAACGAATTGACATGAAGGTACTTACCTGAGAATGAGAGTAATTTGCCCCTCTCCACCTGTCTGAAAATGGGACATGGTAACATTTTTACAGAAAAATGTGATGTAACACAATTTTAGGTTAGAAATGAAAAATTATGTACATACATATGTATACAGGTATGTCAGAACTCGGCTTCACTGAAATTTGGACAACCACATGAGCCATAGATTAAACCGCAGTCATTGTTTTACTTGGTGTCTGTCAAGAAGTGTCTAAAGCAACATTTCATAAGTCTGCTGCTAACAGTAGGATTGATACAGGGGTTTTTCACTTCTTCCTCTAACCATTCTCCCTTATCGGAGTAAAGAGAGCAGCACATGTTTATTTAATAAGCCCTTTGAAATAAGTTATTTCTGAACACCGCTGTCAAGGTACCCGCTATTCTGGTGCATGGCAAGGAAGAAGGGACTTTTTGGAACTGGGACAGCTGTTAGCAGAGGTTTGGAAGGACAAACGTGTTGGCATAGAGGCCATCAGACAGACGTATATGGAAGAAGGTAGGCAGCTGTACAGGGGAGAAAACTATCCTCATGTTTGTCCTCATCAGCCATGCGATTCCTTCAGGCTTCTCTGCCGCTCTTTTGCTTTCGGAATAAAATCTATGGCGTGGGACATCAACATTCAGGATTAGAGAAAACAGTAATTCATTCTTTCTAACGTTTTAATATCTCTCTACCCACATATTTCAGAGTACGTGACTTCTGGACAGATGTAAATCGTAGTTGTATCCAGCCAAGTAAGTTGTTGATGTTTTTGCAGGCAAGAACATGGTCTTGGAATTGGTTTACAGTAATCCAAGTTGTCAGTTGTGGCAGGTAGGTCTTGCAGCAGTGGCACCTGAGCAGAGACTGAACCCCACTGGAAGTCCTGTTTGCAGTAACATAACTTCTGTCTCTATCTAGTATAAAAGCAGATGATCATGGGTGAATAGGTATATGCACAAGACCTTACATTAAAATGTAATCTAGTTTCTGCTCCTAATTGATAAACTGTTAAAACAATCTTCTTGGTTTCATTTCAGTTCTAAAGGAAATTCATAAAAACAAAGAGCACTTGTCTTTGAGGACTGTCTTTATATAACGGCATTAAAAATACATATTCTTTAGTGGGCAATAACGCATCTGCGTTAAGAAATGGTTCTGTAAAATAAGAGAATATAGATAGTCACCTTTAAACAGGATAAAACACCTGAAATACACACCAAACAGTGTGTTCTGCACAGGCTAAACGGGGAAATGATCCTGTTTATTTTTGACTAATCTCTATTATTGACTGGAGATATTGTAGTTGGCAACCTGGACTCTAATGTTATAGAACTGTGTTTTGCAAAGTGATGCCAGAATTGAGGATAGTACCAGCCTCTTTTAAGGTAGGAAGTTTAGTCTTAGTTCAGTCGCCCCGTTCCAGCATCATTACTCATTTGAGTCACGAGAGAGATTTGGCTTAGTCCCAAGTAGTGGTGTATGAAAAAAGAGCTTTAGCTGTTTGCTTAATTCCCGCCGAAGCCTGAAAGGTCAGCGCAGGACCTTGGGTCTGACCAGCTGCGAAGGCAGTCGAGGAAGCAGCTGATGCGTTGGGCTGAGCTTTAGAGGCACACTGCCTTTGTGTGCTGGCCGAGTGCGACCTGTCGCAATAATTTTGTGGCTAAAGGTCAGAGATGTGAAGCCGGACGGTGTCAGCTATGGAAGTCATATGAGGACAAAGAATTCCAACATGCTGAGTACTGTTAGAGGCTAATAGAAGTTAGCAACAGAAAAACTTTTTTGGATTTTTTTGTTTTTGTTTTTTGTAATGCAGAACAGATGACTAATACGGAGTACATGAGTACAGTGAGTATTTGGGATTCTTCATGAATTTACCAGCTGAGGAGCGACTAGAAGAATCCTAATAGTTTAGGGAGAGATATTGGTGATTAAAGGTGAAGTAACGGTGCCTCTCTAGAGCAGTTCATTGTTCATTCTGTCTGCTTTTTATCACAACCCTGACTCCTTTCTTCATTTATTGAAAACTTTCTCCTACATCAATTAAATCTTTCAATATTTGGTACCCGTCACCAAAGAATTTACCAGGAGGAAGGTGGTAACAGTTTAGTCTTTAGGGCGCCCCTGGCTTGTCCCTACCTGAAAACCCCTGTTATGGGGATGTCCTGGTAAAAGACATCCCCAAAACGAAAAGCTGTGATCAGAAACGAGCAATAGATTGGCAGTAGGGGTACTGTGATATGTCCACGGTGGTTATTTGCTGAATTGGCTCGAACGCTAGCAAAATACTCGCCAGCCTGCATAGCCCTCCTCCTGGGGTCCTCCTGCTCGTCCAGCTGTGCCTCGCTTCCCAGCCCCTGCGCTCTCTGTGCTGCTCAGCCCATTACTCGGTCCAGCCCGTGGTGCCATGAAGTTCACCAGCCACGTTTCCCCAGAGTTACCTGTTCAGAAAACGCAAGTGTTTATTCAGAGGGATGCATAGAAACGGTCGCTACATGGGAAAATTTGCAGCTGTGACCCGGACTGAGTGATGTGCTGTGCCTGTGGTTGGCACAGCAATTCTGGGCTAATTGCCCACAGGGCTTTCATCTTTGTACCATCTCCTCTTTTCTGCGAGTTTCTCTTTCCTTTTTTCTGTAGTCTCGTAATTTCCCCCTTGTCCTTTTGCTTTTTCTTCCTTTTCACTAGCTTTTATTATTACAGCACTGTCTTCTCTCCCTCTTCATCAGAGAGCATCACTGTTTCTCTCATCTCTTCCACATGCATACACACACACACACACGTAATTCCCATATATTTAAGTGCTATATTTGATTGCCTGCAACAGTCCTGCATGTTGTCACAGGAAGGGTGGTAAAATCACAAATACCAGCAAAGATCAAACCAATTATTGCTTACATGAGATGACTGGATACGGTTTTTGTAATGGATTTAAGCCAATCCAGCTGTTGACTGCGGCCAGAAGGGCTAGTCCCATCCTTTCCCCCACTTCTCCTTTCCTTCCTTGGGTTATTGGTAAGATGGTGACCTGGCTGAAGTTTAACGTTGTTTCTCTGTTTTTGCTGGGTTTGTATCGAGCTGGTGCAGCAAGGTCATGCTCTGAGGCTTCGTGTTCATTAGTGCCAACGCAAGAAAGATGCCAGGGAAGCATCAGTCAACAGGATGGGTTGCAACATAATCCTAGAAGAGAGTTAGCCAACCACTAAACACATCTTCTTCTGCCAGTAGCCATGTGAGAGAGTGATAAGGTATTATGTATCTATTTTAAATATTTATTTATAGAGGAAAAAAATAATACAAGGATTTTATTTATAAGAACTTTGGACAAGACTAGCTCTTTGCCAGCAAAATGTGCAATCCTGTGCTTTATAAATGACAACCAAATAGGCTGATTAGATGGAGAGGCTTTCAAAGAATCTGTCTGATAAGTGTTTGGCAAAAAACCTGCCCATGCCTAACAAAAAAATTAGGAGCATTGCTTTTGTGCCCTGGTGTACAAAGCATCTCTTCCAGGTTTTTGGATTCCTGGAAAGAGTGTTCTGTTATAGGGGGGGGAAAAAAGGGTGCGATAACCTGCAGATGGCCACGCTGCTCTGGTTTAAAGAACAGGGCAAAACACTTCTCAGTAAACAACACTAACCAGCCTTGAAAATAAAACATTTCTGATTCCAGGGAACATGTGGTAATCTCATCTCCAAAGAATGTCAAGTAAATTGGGAGAAAACTAAAATGGGACGTCTATTGCAGCACAGTCAGGCTAAAAAAAAATCTACAAAAACATTGTTTTCCCTGGCAGTATTTCTAAAGCTGATTTCCAGCAGTTACCTTCCGCGGGAGCCTCCATGGGGCACACAGAGGATCAGATCTTTCGCTGGTTACATCAGTGGCAGCCCAACAAATTCTCTGCCAAATTATTAATAGATGTATTGCTCTTCGGATTTCAGACTTGAACTGGGTTTTCCTGTGGGGAATTTTTATGTAATGGTGGGAGAAAAGCACGATCTGAAATTCAGAGATACAAACAGTCTTGCGAATTGAGCATGTCTTCCCACCAGGTGGATATTTTGTGTGTCTTCTCCCAGAGAAAACCCTTGCGGTAAAAAGAAATGATATCCAAAAAGCAGCAAACACTTTAAAATTTGGATTCCCACCAAACTATCTCAGCAGGGTGACTTTACCACAAGCTAAAGCAAGAAAAGAAAACCGGTTTTGTAAATTCTTGTTTTGGAAGTGGATTCCTCTCCCCGCTCACATAGCAGCCCATTGTATTTGGCGTAGACCTTTTGGGGAAAATTATCAATGCTTGTCTTTTTCTACAGCAGTCTGCAGTGGAAGTGGGGCTGTGCAGGGCCTTTTCTGTACAGCACCTGACTGAAATCCAATATTGTGTTTTTCCTACATTTAAACTAATGATGACAGATTAAAAAGTCATATGTAAGGAGATGGGGCTGTAGACCTAAGGAAGGAGACCGATATTCTTTGCTATGGGTGCTGCTGAATGCTTCAAAATTTGCTTTTCCTCTGGAGGTGTGTGTTTGTCTCCGTTAACCCTTCCTTCGCCGTGAGCAGAGAAGTTGAAACTTGGTGCTGAAAGTGGCTGGGAAAACGGTACTGCAGAAGTATAGTAAAGAAACCCAAGTCAAGAAAATTAAATAGCTGTCCTTGCGAACAGAAAATAGAAACCAGAGACTGTCAAACCCTTATTTGCAAAGTCATGTCTGTCACGAGGAAGCAAACTTGGCTTCCACTTAGTTCTTGGACAGGTTAAACTATGGCAACTATCCGTTCTTCACAAGGTGAATGCGGTCAGACCGGTACCCGAGTGACCCCGCTCGCTCAAGTGTCAGCATCTTTAATTCATACCAGTGGGTTTGCGCTGTACTAGCGGAATTAAAACAGTAAAACGGTTGTGCCTAGACAAGCTGCATGGCTCCTAAGAGTACACTTTTCCTTCCAAGTATCAGTTACCTGGATGTAAAATAAAAGGTCGCAGCTGACAGTTTTCTTTATGCTACTGGTCCTAAAGATATACATTAGGCCCGTGTATTAATTTTACCTCCCCACTTTGTTGCCTTGATTGAGGAAGTTGTATAAAAAGCTTAGCTGATTATGCAATTTCTAGCCTTCATCACTAGGATAATTAATTTTGCAAAAGGGGAAAGACCCTCTACTACTTTTTAACGGCCAGTCTGAGCACTGTAGTCCCTGCAGTCCTTTGGCTCACCCTTTGCCACCCCTTTTGCACCAGCTGGGGAATGGGAACAAGCATGCACTACAAATAGTGTGCAGGGCATGCATGGGCAGCAGGTCGTGACCATTTAGGCTGGAGGAGTGCCTTGGATCCCAGTACTGTTTGCTGAGGGGTTTTTAATCTATGCAGGGCAAGCTTTATAAAATAAACACGGAAAAAAACCGCCACAAACCTGGATAGCCAAAGGGGATAAAATCGCTTTCCTTCTACCATAAGGGGACAGAAAGATCAGATCGTTATTCATTTTTGTAGTGTTTTACACACCCCTGCAAAAAAAAGCAATGCACTTTAGTCTCAGGTGTTTGGGGGGGGGGGCGGTGCGGAAATAAATCACTAACCTGCCATGGTTCTTGAAAAGCGTTTCAGATCCTTCCCAGTTCAGCAGGTAAATACAGGACAATAAACAAGCATTGTATTCCTTTAAGACCATTCCTGTTTCCAAATTTCTTTGCAATCCTTGTGAACTTTCTTAATTCGAAAGTGGAAAGACTTAATGCTTTGAGGTGGAACAAGAGAAATACTGTGCATTTTTGATACCTTACCGCCACCGAAACTTTGGCTGTGTGGTATTGCCCTCTGCTGGCACCGGCCTGAGGAGCTTCACAGGTGCCATAGTGGAACACGTTGGTGAGGTTCATCTCCTTTCAGAGGTGTCTTTCAAAGGCAAGGATCTGAGTGCTCATTCACAGTTGTCTTGATCCACGTAGCGCTCGTGGTTTGATTTATTTTGACAACAGAGAATCTTTTATGGACAGGGTTTTGTTTTAATACAGCTTTAAAAGCGTTAGAGGGCTTTGATAATCATTCATTTTCCAGTGAATATTCTAAGAATCCGTCTTCGTTTTCATATTAGACCTGCCCTTTGAAGACAGTTGCATTAAACATCAGTGCAGTACCGTATGATATGCTCTGAAGTAACAGAAATCTCCTTTTTTTTTCTTTTTTTTTTTCCCCTAGTGTCACCTGATTCACTATCTGAGACTCAGCCATCACTTGATAGTTCTGAATTATTTGATTTGTACCTTTGACAAGCTGAAGTCTGTCTCCTCCGAAGACATTAACATCACAGATGCTGTTTTTGACGGTGTGGAAGTCAGAGTGTTTGAACCTCCTGCGAAGGCAGATGAAAAGCTCAAGCGCAGCGTTGTTTACATCCACGGAGGGGGCTGGGCCTTGGCAAGTGCAAGTACGCGTCTGCCAGTAATTAAATAGGATTCTGCTCTGTATTTCTCCAAGCAGGAGAAGCCAAAAGCTGTTTTTCCTGCCAGGGATGACAATTTTGCTAAGATGGACCTGAATTCAGTAGTAATCGTCTCCACTCTGGTAGATCAGCTTTAAGGAGGGAAGGGGGGTGGAAATATTGTGAACACACAGCAAAAATGTGTATCTTATCTGCACATGAGCTGTAAAAGGACCAAAAGGTTAATTTTGTTACATCCTGAGAGGACAAAATAGCTTATTATTTAAATTCCTGGGATGCCTGTATGGGCTGTTTGGGTCAGTCCCCCGTTTTCTGTGGTCATGTGCAAAAGTCAGTCCTTGGTGATCAGGATCGAGTGACTACGTGTGAGGGTTTTACCCTATTTTCACGCAGTAATTAGTAGATGAGCGGTCTGAACAACACTGCATGTAACAATATTGCTAATGTTTGGCTCTTAAATAACGCTTACTTGGAATACGTGCAGCTGGTCGCAGACAGTGGGCAGTGTGATGAGGTGGGTTCCCGTCTCATGGTCTGGCCACCTCCCTTAGGGGACGCTGCCACCACTAGCCAGAAGTTACCTGGAAAATTAATGCTGTTTACTCCAATTAACTTGGAAGCCACAAACATGATCAGAGAAAGTAAGGTATAGCTGTAAACAACAATGAGCTAACCACTGGTCTTACTACATCGTCCAGAAGGAGAAAAGCCTTGGGAGGAGAAAGGGCGCGTGGTTCTCATGGCTGCTCTGAGATCCAGATCCCATAGGAATCTTTCCCCCTTTTCCTTCCCATGACGTCATGAAATCCATACAGCCCCGATGCGTTCTCTGATTTTATCTGTAGAAAAAGAACATTCATGGGGTTTTCTGAGATGTTCCAAAACAAAGACTGTATTGATTGCTTTTGGACTATGCCCGTATAAGTCACTTAGACCATCATTTAAGTGAGATTTACATTCCTAAATAATTCTAAAATCTGGCCTTCACATGCCTTTGGAAATCCCAGTCTCTTTGTCCTATAGTCTTGTAGCAGTGAAAAATTTTGCTCCTCTTCCTACAGAGGAATTGTGCTTTGAGATGAGTTTTCTTAGGCCTGCCTAAGGGATGTTTGTTAGCGTCCTGCCCACTTCGTTTGTTCTGTAACAGTTTGCATATGTGACTCTTGTTGTGCAAAAAGTTTATATTAAATTACCGCCCTTTGTTTGGATGACTGTAACTCAGCTATGTCAGATGCTGTCCTCGAGTCCAAGATGCAGAAGTTAATGGCACAAATATTGCAGCTAAATATTAAATTCTAAGACTAGATACTTTAGAAAACGTTTAGTGGCTTAGTATTATTTTATAATGCCGGGAACCAACGATTAAGTAACTGGAAAGGAATAAAATTAAAGAAAATCAGTCCACTGATAAATAGGATAGCTGTGATTAATCCTCCCTTAAATGAGTAGTTCAGTTGACGTTAATAGGGCAACTCATTTGAGTCAAAGCAACGCATGCTATAATAAAATGAAGCAGCAGCAGTGACTCATACTGGTCACTATAACTGGCTCTGGCTGCTGATGCCCCCAAGCCACTGGGTACCTTAAATTTTGCCCAACCAAGAGAATTGTGATAGGAGGGTGAAATTACATGGCCCAAGTCACCAAGAAACAGATGAGAAAGAAAGCATTAAACTGCAGGACTTCAAGGCATAAATTATGTTATATACAATGTGTATTTGGCACTTTATCTATTGCAAACTGATCTCATTTACTTTGTTTATATTTGTATGATGTCTGTATATTTTTCTGAGAAGGCTTTTGTATGGCTTTGAGACTGTTGACATAAATGGATTCATGTCCCTAACGCTATGTCCTTTCGTTCCAGGAACAAGCCTTTATAACAATCTCTGCAGAATCATGGCTGAATCTCTCAACGCTGTCGTTGTCTCAGTTGAGTGAGTAATCTAAAACTGATCAAGTAATTTTAAGATATTAAAAATACATAACTTAGTTCTCTTAGCTTTTCCCTTGTTACTGGCTTGTGTATAACTTGGACAATAATTCTTTATACCGGTGTAATATTTTTACCCTTTTAAAATTACAACAAATTGGCATGGTATCAAAAATTCATATGGGTTTCTACTTATTTTAAACGTTGTTGTAGAAGACAGAAATGTGGGAAAAGAGAGTAGCCCTTAATTCAGTTGGACAAATACTAAAATGCAAATTTTAGTGCATCTTGAAACTGCACCCACATGTAAGGAGTGCAGCTAAAACCTGAGATCACTCAAGTGCCAAGTTATGATTCTGTAAATACTTGTGAACTTTAAAAACAATCAAACAAAAAACGCAAACACATTTCGACATGATACGTACCTGAAGGAAGGCTGAGCCACACATCTCCGCCTCCTCATGTAGCAAGAGGGACTTTTCCCATCCTCAATGGCCACTCCCACTGCTGCAAGATACATTTTCATATATGTATAAATAGAAAATAAGTTTATATATATATAGAAAAAATATTAATATATATATTAATCCCCCCTGAAGTCTGTCTATAAACCGCAGTTTCTAAGTCATACTGAGCAACAAAAAAACTGTCAAATCATTTTACCCCGGCTCGTTAACCAGAATCCACTGTGGAGTCTGGCAGTTTCCCGCTGCTCTCTCAATCTCCCACTGTTCCACATCTCACTTAAGCCTTGCACTCCACTCGAGAGCAGAGGACTGCCAAGGTGCCAGACAACAGAGAAGCAGGGCTGCTTTTTCTAACTCGCTGAACAATCCCAAGGTAAACAAACCTCTCAACTAGCTAACTACATTACCTAGATGACTCCAGCTTGATGGGTACTTTTCCCATCCTTATTGTCAACTTCAATATTTTCTGTTGCAAACCCAATCACTTAATATAACTACTCAAGTTTCCCACATGCAGTTGATTACATACCAAGCTCTGTGATCTAATTGCAACTTAATTATATGAAGTTGATGTTACTCATTCAATAATTATAGCGTACTTTAAAGGATCGCTTTTTTTACTACTTTGTTGTTTATTAGTAGAAACAATGAAAGGTAAAAGAGCAGCTTTCATTATTCCAGACAAGCAGCAATCACACTATTGAAGAGTTGCCTTTTCTGATTTATGGTGGTATAATTCCGCCTGTTTCTCTGAGTTATTGTTTACCTCTTCTCCTTAGCCATTATATATTTCAGTCAAGGTGTTTGTACTCAATTAGTGAAGTCTAATTAGATTTCTCATTGGTTTAATTGCACATCTCACTTTCATGATATATGCGTAGTCTGTTATCCAGTTTTGCAAGGAGTTCCCAAAGGATTCTCTCATATTCCTTTGTAGCTGATGCAATATATAGATTGCTTTCTGAAAGCAGGTCAGGTTTGGAGTTTGAAACACTTTTTGTGTAACCTAAGTTTAAAATTTGTTCTGCATATGAAACTTTTTTAGCTTGGATTCTAAAGAAAATACTTTGAATCAGAAAACTGGATTTTGTTTTGCTCGGCTCTGCTGAGAATATGTAAAATCTGTTGTTTGCAAAGCTACAAACAGAAGACATACTTTGTACCATAAGGCCTAGTAACAACTCTTACATTACATATTATTCAGTAAATATGAACAGACTTCTCCTGCGCTGTTATTTAGAAACTGAGAAAATCTCGTGAATGGGATTTAGCTGCTGGCTCTTCCTGGGCAGACTGTTTTCTCTCTCTGTGCCTCAGTCTCTCCACCTGCGCAATGGGTATATTCCTGCTCCTCTCCCTGATAATGGAGAGCAATTATTGAATCTGTTGCATTGGAACAAATTGGCATTACTTCACTTCTTGGCTACTGTTCGTTTCATGGCACGGAGGTAGAGTAAGGTTCATTCTCTCCTGAGCATAAGTGAAAATTTGGGAAATAATAGAACTGCTTAGGTGTTTGGCTCAGCGGAATCTGTTGGGCATGTATGACACATTCTCCCTCTTACTAGTTAAGGTGGGGATTTGGATCAAACACAGCCTGACTGTAATGACTCCCTTGCGAAGGGTGTTTTAAATATTTATTCATTTTTTTAATGCATGATGAAATCCCCTATTGGGAAATCCTAGGGAAGTGCTGCACAATTTTATACGATCTTGGTATTATTCATATCTAGTAGGTTCATATTAATCTTTCAGAATTAGAGCATTAATTATAAGATTAAGTCTTACATAATTATCACACACCTCATGTTTTTCCCATAATATTTATCCTAATGAAATAGGTATTTGCCATTAAGGAATGCCTGATATCACCTATTAATCCTGCAAGAGAGGTACATTGACGGTAATAATTGTCTCTCGTCTCTTTTTCTTTTGTAGATACAGGCTGGTACCGGAGGTGTGCTTCCCCGAGCAATTCCATGACGCTCTTCGTGCTACTAAGCATTTTTTGCAGCCTGATGTCTTAGCGCAGTATTCGGTTGACCCAAGTCGAATTGCAATTTCTGGGGATAGTGCAGGAGGAAATTTGGCAGCTGCTGTGTGTCAGCAGGTAACATCCTGTGTCTGTTATGTATTACACTACTACAGTCCCTAATTTAGTGATGCATGTAGGCTGGCAGATTCTTTGTGCTGCATCATGACAAGGTGATGCGCCAACCCTAAAGACGGAATGGTAGAAAGCCAGCATCTAGTCACTTTACAGAAGAAAAATGAGTCAATCACAATATGAATCACATAGCTTGCAATGTTTTACTACAGCTACGAGTTGTTATGGGCCAGATTTTAAGAGCAAGTAGCTAAATGACTTTTTTTACACCTTTGCTGGTGAATTCTTTATTTTTCTAAGTAGGTAACTAGGTACATGCGTAATTTATCAATTAAGCTTCCTATTTTTAGTTGCTTGTCTCTGAAAATATGTTTTTATTTCTTTCAAATACAAATGAAGGACAAAAAAATACAATAAATGAAGCTTAATTCTTCTGTGAAATTGCCCTCCTGTAGCATTTTGCAATTTTAAGGAAATTTCTTTTGTATATCTGCAGTTTAAAAGTAATCTGAATTTAATCTCGTAAAGATTTTAAAGGCAGCCTCAGGCATGTAATAATATTTTTCATGGTTTAGTGAAATACTATTATTATTAGCTTTTTCGTATTGTCATAACCATTGGTGATAAGAAAGTGGATACCATGTCCAGGCAACTGATTATCATGACAACCTTGCAATATTGAATTAGGGTGAAAATATTAATAGGAGACAATTACACTAAAAGTTTCGATCTCAAGGTCTGATAAACATGATAGTACTTTCTTTTGGAAGCAGCATTCCTAATTCGTTTCCCTGATGCGTAATGCCTTCTAAAATCAGCGATGTAGGACTGTTTCAGGGAGAGCTTAAATACATAAAGGTTCTTCAGCCTGAAAAACAGACAGACAAGATGAGATACGATAGACAACTGTGTATCTTGTGCAGAAGATGAAGCAAAACAAGTGTTTGCTGATTCTTCCAGAAAAATTTGGTGCCCTCTAATCTTTGTAATTGGTAGGCTCAAATCAAATGCAGATGGCAGGTTCAAGTCAAACACAGAGAGGTGCTGCTGTACACGGTGAGCCTTTGCTAGTGAAAGCTGGATGCCAACAGTTTGCATATGCTAAAAAAAGAACAATTAGATAAATTCATGGAAGAAAAAATCCATAGAAAAACTGTTAAAAGCAAGAATAGCTCCTTTTACTTCAGTTGCAAATTGTTAAACTGCATTAGTGAAATACCACTTCACAGTCTTTTATCTTCTTACACCCTTCAATAAACTTCTGCCAGTGATTTCTATTGGAGACAGGATACTGGGTCTGCCTGAATGGCCATCCTTAGACGAGAAGAAAAAGATCAGGCTGCATATATTTCAGAAAAAGAGCAATATTATCTGCGTGAGACCAGAATTCAGCCTAAAAATCGTCAAATGAATGGTTGCTTGTATGAAGTTCTGAGTTGATATTGTAATGTTTATTTTCTTTGTAATTCCAATTCTATCCTATGTTTTTCCCCTCAGCTTAGCAAAGATGAGCATTTGACCATCAGACCGAAACTGCAGGCCTTAATTTATCCAGTCCTTCAGGCATTTGACTTCAATACACCTTCTTATCAGCAGAACATGAATATGCCCGTTCTTCCTCGTTATGTCATGATCAACTATTGGATAGATTATTTCAATGGTAATTATGACTTGGCTCACTCGCTGCTGATTAACAACCACACTGCTCTTGACGTTGGCCAAGCTCTGTCTTTCAGAGGACGTCTGAACTGGACGTCTCTACTGCCTTCATCCTTCAAAAAGAACTACAAGCCTGTAATACAAACCACAGGCAAGGCTGACATCGTCCAGCAGATACCGGCGCTGCTTGATGTACGAGCAGTCCCGCTCCTTGCGGAAAACGAAACTCTGCAGCTGCAGCCAAAGACGTACATCCTGACCTGTGAGAACGACGTCCTGCGCGACGACGGGGTGATGTACGCCAAGCGCTTGGAGAACGCCGGCGTGGAAGTCACGCTCGATCACTTCGATGACTGCTTTCATGGCTGCATGATATTCACCATTTGGCCTACTGATTTCTCGGCGGGCGTTCAGACCAGGAACAGCTATATAAAATGGCTGGATGAAAACCTCTGAAGAGAGAAGACACGGGGTGTGCAACTCTGGTGTCTGCTCTTGCAAAAGAGCGAACAATGCAAAAGTGCACTTTTCCAAATTCATCTGTTTGGCTGCAGCTGCCGGGGATCACAGACCACTAACTGCAGCATTCACTAGCTCCATTGGCCGTGCCCAGCAAAGGATTTTGAGAAATACTTTTTCAAACTTAGATATTTATTTACACACACACACACACCTTCTTTCAGTTGACAATGGCCAAACATAAATAAATATAGAGCCGGGAATTCGGCATTCCTCTAGCATTCTTAACTGGCTGGAACTTCTCAAGCTTTGACTCTTAATTAGGCACAAAGGCCCCAGTTTTCAAATGAAGTGAGGTAAAGCCAACCGCCTACATCTACATCTGAATATGTAAAAAAGGGAGCTAGTTTTCAACAGTGGTGAGCACTTGATGGCAAATAAGTGTGAGCACTCTCACCTTTGACAGCAGGGCCATGCATTTGAACGCTAAGCATGGATTTAGGTGTTGGCTTTTAGGCACATAGACAAACGGCTCGCTTAAATTTAAAAAAAAAAAAACGAACAAAACAACAAACAAGGAAAAGCTCCTCTAGGCAGTTAAGATGAAGCTAGACAAGTCTCCTAGCCAAACATGTAATTCAGCTTTGGAGTTTGGTCTTTATTGCATTTTAGTTAATTATATTTTATAAAAGCACAAGACTAAATATATTTTCAATAAAAAGTATTACAGCATACATACAAATACATGGAATAAAATACTTCATGTAGCAGCAGAATCCAAGTTGTTTCATGTGAGCGAGCTTCAGAGCTGACTACTTATTTGGCGAAAGAATGTGATTTCATCTGTTTAAAGCTTCAGCTTCATGACGTCCTTACAGAAAATACTGAGTTTACTTAAAAAAAAGAAATCTACTGTGTGGTTTGCACTAATGTTTGTAATTAATAGTAGTTTTTGTTCATTGACTTAGCGTTTGTGCTTGTAGCGTTTATTATATTTCATGCTTCCTGGAAGGAGGGAAGCAAGCAGATAGAAGTGGGCTCTGATCCATACGGAAGACTTCAATCTGAGCTTTGCAGCTGAGCTTTGTCTTGTAGACTGACCCAAAACTCTAGGTAAGATGGGTTGTGCTCTTGTGCAACAAATCCCTACAGTTTGAGCCAGTCTGTAAATTCCAGACAAGCAGGACAGGGAAGCGAAACCGCTTACACCAGTGTATGTTGTCCAGGATGCTTACTGCTTGCAGAAATGAACGTTGTGTCAGAAGCCCAGTGTTTCTAGGCAAAGGGGAGAGAGTGGCTGCCCCATGACTAAACTAGTGGATTAAATTCATCCTTAGCTTTACCACAGACTTCCTGTGGGACCCCAGGAGAACAACTTAATCTCCTCATGCCTCACTTTCTTCTTCTGCAAGAGAGGGAGCAGGAATTTCCTACCTCACAGGAGAGCTGGGAAGCTGAATCTGCAGGCGTTGGTGAAGCACAGACGTGACGATGAGTGGCAGGCACTGAACCAGCTCCCGTAGCTTCTGACTTTCCATCCTTCTCTCGTAGCTGGCTCCGAGCATCCTGCCCCATGACGGGTGGTGCTGTGATACTGCCGGTCCTCCTGGGCAGGTAGCTCATCCATCCTGGCTCCTCTCAAAGTACCCTGAGGTGATACTGCTTGGCTAGTGGGACATCACAACACAGGCAATTTCATTAGAGCTTTTCCTATGGCAGGACTCTGAAAAGTTCTTTTTCTGTTGTGGTGGGGTTTTTTGTTGTTTTTTTTTCTTTGTTTTTTTTTTTTAAAAACCACTGGTTGATCAAACTGCCTTCTGTCACTTCAAATATATACAGACCAGTCCACTTTCACTGGTATTTAAATTGATTAAGAGAATGGCTTTGCTGAATCATTGCTTCCTAGAAACATCAGGTTGTTAATGCGGTTGGATGTATTAAGAAAAGCTATTAATGACGGAGGCCTCGATGTAGGCTCAGTCACGCAGGCTGAAACTTATTTCTGGGCATAGGTTCACACGGAGGGCACAAAGCAAAGCTTTTTCAACAGTGGCTGAGATTATTCTTCCATTTAGATCGTTACGAAGGCTCAGTGGAATTAGAGCAGCTGAGTGACAGTCTGAATCAGGATAAATTTTGGTCAAAATATCCAATTAACACTGCAGAAGAATTCAAACTTTTTTTTTCTGGATTTAAACCCTCTTTCCTCCTTTCCCCCATAAACACAACTTACACTTAAAGCAGACAGCAACCAAAGTTACGTCCATTCAAAAGACAAATCACTAACCTGCTGCAGAATCCTTTCCCCTCTATGGACACAGCTCCATTTACCTATTTTTTTTTAAACTCTTCAAATAATAATTTACTGTTACACTGAGTTGTAACAACAGGCTCCATCCTGGCTTTCCCACTTAAAGAGTAAACCCGTGTCAGAAAAGATGTAATTGTATCCACCCACCCACATTAAAAGATAGTAGTAACTGTAGTACTGGAAAAAAAAGTGGTTTATATTCCTATAAATTCTAGAATAATTAAGTTTTCCTGACAGCTGTCTGCAAAGCTTTGGATCAGCATTTGTTTATAGCTAAGTTATAAATATCTGCTATGAAGCTATAATATAATTGCTGCTGGTTTTTTGTTTTTTTAACTGAAATGAAATGGAGAGCTGGAAAAAATACATATATATATATATATTCATGGAGTCGGTTGTAAATTTCCTTCATGCACTGACGCACATTAAAGTCTTGGCACAAGAAATGGTAGTGAGTGTATAACTGGACTGAACGTGTTTACCAAGTCATCGCCAGCGTGACGCGACATCCGAGATGGCAGCGCAGCTTGGATGGGATGTGACAGTATTAACTAGTTCTGTCAAACTACCTTGACTGCTTTTCTCACGCAGCTGTATGGTTTAAGTACGTGATAGCTCCAAAGATATGTGATGGATCCTGTAACATATAAAAAGAGGTCTCCAGCTAGAAAAAGAGCTGTTAGTATATAGCCGCAGAAGACACATGATTAAAATTCAGTATAAACCTTGAAGTGTTAATCCAAACTCCGTTTTTCTCCTATTTTACAGTTCCCGTGCCCAAAAGTTGAAAGTTTAGGGTTGTTTGCAACTTGGATGGGATGTGACAGTATTAACTAGTTCTGTCAAACTACCTTGACTGCTTTTCTCACGCAGCTGTATGGTTTAAGTACGTGATAGCTCCAAAGATACGGGATGGATCCTACAACATACAAGAAGAGGTCTGAGTTCCAGCTAGAAAAAGAGCTTTTAGTATATAGCTGCAGAAGACGCTTGATTTAAATTCAATGTAAACCTTGAAGTGTTAATCCAAACTCAGTTTTCCTCCTATTTTGCAGTTCCCGCGTGCAAAAGTTGAAAGTTTAGAGTTGTTTGCAGCTGAGCTGCTGGCAGCGGAGCAGTAACTCAGCCGAGGCCGGCAGGCAGGGTTACAGAGAGCTGCTGCCCGATAGCAAGAAATTAAGATGAATACATGTTACACCACCTCGATTTGTTCATGGGGTTCGTCCCTCGTCTCCTGAAGCGTCTCCTCGGGTGAACCCAGCACCTTCCTTCCTTGGGTATTTCCCAAAGCAGCGTAGGGCACTTTGCATATTGTAGGATCAGATCAAGTATTTGTAACAATATTTCACCTGTGCGTAGTAAAAAGTTAGTCTTCTAAAAGAAGATAGTCAATAAATTCGTCTACTTGTCTTTTCATTAAATCAACAAGTACAGCTAACTACTTTTTAAGGATTGCTTCCCCCTCCCCGCCCCACCTCTAATTAGACTTTATCTGTCCATCGCAACAATATCTTGTTCCTGATGGCCGTCAAAGTGTTCAAATGTAAGCTTTTTTAAAAAAAAAAAGCTCACATAACAGAACCTATAGTCATTTGTATCTTACTTTCACTGACCTGGGAACTATATTAGCAGGTCCCCAGTATTTTGGCCAATATTCACAGGAATAAATGGAGGGTTTTGTCCCCCTAGTTTAGGACCTCTTAAAGGCTGGGTGTTTGGCATTTCTGAAAACCCAAACCCATTTAAAGATGTTTCATGGTGCATAAAAATCACAAATAAGTCAAATTTTCCTAACTTTCATCTAAGTAATTCCAAAATTGCATCCCTAGCCAAAGCAGAAAGGCCATTGTGGGTTTTAAGCCCTACAAACAAACTAAGAAGAAATGGTTTATCTTTAAAACATTCTTTTGTAGTGTTTGGGCCTCTATATTTTTTTAATCTTTTACCAAACCTGATTAGAAACTTTTTCAAACAAAAATATTTGAAGTAGGTTAACCTGCTTAAACCTTTTGAGCTGCTATGATCTGTAACAATGATGTTGTGTAAAATAAAACAACCCGAAACCAGGTGGTTTTACTGTTCTCTTATTTATGATGTTCAAAAGCCCAAAGTATAACGTATTTGATGTGAATGCATTCAATATCTTACGCATGACCTTTTTTTTTTAGCATCTTTCCCAGTGCAGGGGAAAGATCTTGTAAGATCTAATGAGCAAGTGTAATTGAGATGTGCTAGCAAAATGAAGAACAAATAAATAAAGTGAAATATATCTGTGATTGATGTTTTTTTTTTTCTTTTCCCCAGGCCCACCAATGTTATTTTCTGATGTACATTTCCAGTTTGAGTTTTCACTTAGCAGAGGTCAGTGAAACAAAAGGGGAGACGTCAGAGTTCCTGAAGAAACACGGAACCAAAGCCAAGGGGGTCGTTTTTGAGGCAGGAAACCAAACCTTGTCTGAGTGTCCGTGGGCTGTGAGGGTGAGCTCCTCTTACTTCGTTTCAGTCAAATAATTAATGGTGACCACATTTGCTGGAGTTAAAGGGTGGACAATACCCACTCTACTGCTGTTCCTCTCTCTTTCAAGATAGACAATGCAGCTCCTGTTCTCCATTCTGGTCTATAAACAGATTTTTTTTATATGTTTGTAACTTATTTATATGCTTGAAATCTGTTTTAGCCACTGGAAGCCCTAGTTCTGCTTTCATTCCTATTTGCCTTCCTTTCTTTTTCAGAACTGTTACCCGTTTTCTTCCCCTGCTCTCTCATTTATTAACGGTCATGGCAGTATTACTTTGAAAATATCCTAATGTGGGGGGTTGCTGTTTTGTCCAGCAGGGTCCTGTGGCTTTCACAGAATATAAAGCTTTCCGCCTACTGAAAAAACTGCTGGGTAAAAAAAAAAAAAACCTTCAAAGGCCTTACAAGCCTGTTTTTAAGTCAGCAGGAGTCATGCTCCTGCTTGCATTAAATTGAATGCATTAAGAACAGGCTGGGGCCCATGGAACTTTTTTTTCGAGTCATGTTTTCTTAGATTTAGTTCAAAGTCTTGCCTGTGCAGGGCTTGCCAAGGCCAGGGCAGTGCCTGCCAGGGCTGGGTGCTGCCGTAGGAGGATGCGGGGGGAGCACCCGCTGCTGAAGGACCGGCCACCATCTGTGCTGGACTTAGATGGGCGCCCAGCTGCCACCTGAGGGCTGACAAAGCAGCTGGCACAAAATCCTCAACAGCACCTCCAAATGGGGTTAGATGAGTATGTGAGGCATCTGAAGTCAAGTGTTAATCCGTCATAGATACAGCACACAGTTGTTGGGTATGAACCATCCACGTGGGGCTTGGGGTAGAGACCCGCTTGGATGCTGAGCCTGCTGCTGCCCAGCACATCTCTGCTGGAGCTCTATTCCCCCCTTCCCATTGCAGCACCCGGTTTCCCACCCCTCGCCCTCACTTGCGGGACCAGAGCAGCAGCGGGGAGGCTGTGACCCAGGTGTCCCTCCATCCCTCGGCCGGCCAGCCCACGCAGCCTCCTGCATCCAGAAATCCCAGCCTCCACCTGCATCCCGCCGGGCCGGGCGCCGCTCCTTGCCTCACGCTTAGAAAACTCTTTGGAGCAGGGCCACGTATTATTTTGAGGCACGCATTTGCTCCTTGCTTTCAGTTCCTTTTTTTTCTGGCGCTAATCCAATTTATTTCTATTATAAATGTTGCTCAAATAGTTGGCAGCACATCATTAATACCAGACTAAGTTTTACCCCTAACGTAAATCTAATAATTTTTCACAATGATCTTCTATAGCCTTTTAAAGTGTTTATCAGCTGTTCCACAGGAAGACGGGCAAAAGAAAACAGAAAAAGAAACCCTGCAATGGCTCTGTTTGTTTTTACAGAAAGTTATATTTTAAATAACTCTTTCTGGCTTTATGTAAGCAAGACAACACTAAATATTTCCATCACAACCACATGTTCTCTTCTGAAGCAGAATTTCTGCAAACCACCGCATTTCCAATCATAAGAAAGTCTAGGGATATAGCAGAGACAGAGTTTGTTTGAGGAGAGAATATATTTTATATTAAGATATTTAAAACAGCAATAATAATTGGTGTCATAGAAAACTCCTCCTCCCACAAACACTGTGCCAGCACCAGGATGGGTGCAGTACGTTCAAGTGCCATCGAGATGTGGGATTCAGAGTACGGTGGAGGAACCAAGAAAGGGGATTTTTGCTGTTAACCTAGTGATTTCATTGCAATTGAATTTTAGACCAAGGTGTTTAATGAAAATAAAATAATTCACACTATAGCCAGCAGAGGGAGCATTTAAAACAAAGACTCGTTCAAAAAGGTCCAGCTCGTTTCAAAAAACACGCTATGAAACCAAAAGCATTATTGCAGGAACTGCACCAAAATATTTGTGCCAACCCCGACTTGTGAATTCACGTGTGGACGAGGCAGAAAACTCACGCTAGTGGGAAATTACTCAGCTGTCCTGCAAAAAACCCCAAACAAACCTCAGAACCATTCCTCAGCATGAATCACTTTGAGTCCTTGGCACGCCAGAAGGATTTTTTCCAGGCGATCTAACTGCTCTTAGTTCAGATTTTGCAAGCTGGTCGGGGCGGGGGGGGGGGGGGTTTT
>VYZM01003399.1:416959-438761 GCA_013398915.1 Dromas ardeola
GTGTTTTTTTTTATTGTGTTGTCGTTTTGTGGGGGTGGGGGGGGGGGGGGGGGGGGGGTTATTTGGGTCTCGCTGGAGGCGTCTGGGCGTGTTTTAGTCTGCAGGAGCGAAAGGGTGAGGGAGTGAACCCAGGGGAAGCCCAAGAGCATGGCTACCTGGTCTGTATTTTCAGGATTATCTCCCTTGCCTTCATATACCTCTGGCTTTGCCAGGGAGGGATGCCTGGAGGCACAGCAGCATCCCCAAAATATCTATGGAGAGCCGTGAGTGCCCCTGGAAAACGGTTGCATTGCAACCCCCAAGGGTAAGACCTGGAGGAGGGAGGTATTTCTGCCCTTGTGCCGTGGCATTTCTGCTCTTTTGATGGTGCGTAAAGCGGCTCATTGTAAGAAAAAAGGGGATTTTTACAGGCCTAGTGCACCCTGCTGCTGATGCTGGGAGGAGGAGGAGTAGGAAAAGGAAGAGGAAGAGGAGGAAGCCCTTCCAAGAGCTCCACTGGCAAAGCAGCCCTGAGCCTCTGCTCTGGGGTCTGCGGGACCGGTGTTACGTGGCACAGTCAGCAGTTGAGCTTTGGGTTATTTTAGCGATCGGATGAGTTACCTTTGATGTTTTCCACATTCTGGCCGCATGCAGACACCCTCCGCATCCTCCGCTCCAGCGCTTTCACCCTGCGATGCAAACAGGCCATGGGTTATGAAAGGCTGCAAAGCACGAACGGTCCCCCCCCATTGTACATTTGCTATGACTGTATCTAATTCTGAGGGGTTTTTTTTCCCTCCCTGCCCCAACCCATGCTGGAAAGCATGCAGAGGCAGGAGTCAGAAAAGCCATCCCACCTCCTTGCCACAGCCGGGTGTGAGAGGTCGGGGGCTGCGCCCAGTGCCAAAGCTCCAAAATCTTCTACATTTCCTTTTGAATTCCCATTTGCCGTTGCCATTTTATCTGCAGAAGTGGAGCAGGCTTTCAAAATACCACACCATTACATCTCAAATGCTTTTGATCATCCGTGTGTATGCTCAAGGGAGGGAAGATGCTATTTGTTATTTTAGTCACTGCAATGCATCGGAGGCGCAAGTCCAAGCCTGATTTTGAGCACGAAGAGCTTAGTACAGGTCCTGTGTGATCCGCTCCAATTCCAGGCAATTAATCAGAGAGCACACCGTGGATTGATATTTAGTGTTAAACCTCAGAGCGGTTAGTGCACAGACAGGGTGTCTTGTATATAAGGGCTCTCTTTGGACACAGCTGTAGGCTTCACGGGGTGTTGCCCAGCTCCACAGTAGAATTATGAAAATCGAAGACAGGGCTACAAACGTGAGAATGGCCAATGTAATTGCATGGCTCACCCTGGGCGATACGGTGAAGCTGATGAAACAGAAGCTTTTAGCCTGAGCCAATGTATATTTTTAAGCACGCTCTAAGGAAATATATATTACAAATTAAATTCATATATATATATATACACACACGCACATGTATGTTGCAATAGTACAAACCTAGAACCACTTCATTAAGGATTATAGACTGACTCTAGGTTTATAATGCTCCTTTTACTCTATTGCTATTGGCATGAATTTGGGCACAGGCCTTCAATTTGGATGAGTGTCGTCATCTTGATTTCTTGGGCTGGTGATCTTCTCAGCTGGCTGAGTTTCCAAGGGTGTGTCGGAGTTCAAGCAAGATCTAAAAAGGTCTGTTAACCCCTCACCTTGAAGGAGAAGCACATCTTTTCTTACGTCAGCCACCCACCCCATCTCTTTGGGCCTCTACTTCAAAACGTTAGTCCAAATTTTAGCTTACTTTTCAGTGTCACTCTGAAATGCAACTTCACCCTGAGCAGAATTTATTCTTACCGTGGCACCTCTCCTGTGCCTGCCCAGAACCGTCTCTCCTGAGCTGTGAAAAGTCGTTTGCTGTTTGCATATTAACCCAGCAGAGCCAACACAGCTGGGTGCTCTTCCTCCTAAAGCTTCCTCAACAGACTTGTTTACGAGCCTGTAATCAATTAATGGCAGCGGGGTTAACCCAGGAGTCACCAAAGAAAACTTGACCCAATCTCAGCTTCCAGAGCTGGATTTCGGAGCAAAACCAACTCTCTTTCAACTTCCAAATCAATCACAGCACGGAAATAATTACATGCCAGGATCCCTCACGAAATTTTCCAGCTGAAAAACAAGTTAAAGCAGAAGGTGCTTTTTCCTGTCAATACCTGATCCTTTTCCCTAAGTAATGTCTCAGGAGCCAGGGGGTCTTCACAGAAGATGCCAAGAAGGGAAGAGAAAATGTAAAAAAACCAACAAAAAGCAGCAAGGATTGGAGATCAACAGGGCTAAACGTTCCTGCCGGCACTAGCCCTGGCAGCAGGAGCTCTCCCATGGGCCGGGGCGGCTGTTGATGCCCAGGTAGGGCTGCGGGGAATTCCACCGCTTCTGTCACTTCTGCCTGGGCTCCCGAGCAGCGCCTGGGCGCCCGCCAGCTCTTCATAAACCGTGAGACAGAACAATGAGGGCGTTGACTCATTTAGGCTTGCAGGAAGAGATTGTAAATTCAATCAAAAAAAAGCTAGTTTGCAGCCCAGGGAGCCCTTCTTCTGCTCCCCAATGGAGCCGGAGCAGGCAAAGGCCGGGATTCGGGACCAGCCCGGCGCTCGGCTGCCTTTCACGTCAGCTGTGTGATTCCTATGGCCCGCGTGTGCCGAGGCATCGCACAAGCCACCGGTTCACCCGTGTGTCAGCAGTGTTTATTCAGGGAAGCATTTTAGTGCATAAATGCCCTGTGAGGAGCTGGCACTTGCACTAACCGAGCAGGTTTGATGGTTTCTTCCTCGACCGTGTCCTACAACACCCCAGCTGCTGCAGGCCTGGGAGCATGGAGAGTCCCCTGAAAATACTATACTCCTCACAGCAGCTGAGGAGACTTAGCTCTTCAGTAAGGAAGGAGTTAGATGACTGACATATTGGCATTTTAGGATCTTAACTACAGTTTGCTGCAGCCAACGGAGAGACCGTCGTCCTAAGGAGCTCTGGGCCCATGGCTGATGGAGAGGGAGCCCCGAGACCCCAGTCGTAAAGGTCTGTGAGCACCCAGCGTCTCTTGAGCTTTGTCACAGTGAGGTTTGAATAAAGATACAACTAACTCAGATTATAAAACTTTTGCCCATGCATTTATAGTTGCTTCACCTCATGTGCCGGTGAAGGAGCCTCCGACACCAGAGCAAGGAAAGCCATAACTGGCACAAACAAACAGGGCATAAATGGGATTTTTCTCTACTCTTTTGAATAGGCGAACTGGAACACAGGCAGGTAAGGTCAAAACTTTCAGCCTTGGTGCTTTCCGCAAGACCAATAAATTAATCAGCCAAGGAAAGCAGGACACGGGGGACTTCTGCCCCTTCTCCACTCCGCCCCACCGCTCGCCTTGCTTCCCCTTCCCTCAGATGTTGGACAAGAAGCGAGCTGGTGTGGTTTCGGTAAGGAGTGCTTCAAATATGAAACGAGTTTGCTGCTCGTAACTAATAAGGAAGGAGGCTGGCCAACAAGCCCTGCCTTGTTTTCTGACTCAGCCCGAGCTGTCGTCCCCTTCTGCAGCTGCCGTGAACGAGAGGTCGGCATCGCTCTTCCAAAGCCATTAAATCTTGGGAGATGTTAGGAATCGGTGCAAATCAGGGTAGTTTTGCTCTTTAGGAACACCTTGCTAGAGGTATCCACATTTCTCCAGCCCAAACCAAATCCCTTGCAATTAAGGAAAAGAAAATTTTACGTGCTTTAAAGTGTCCTGTGTATCAGAAGTTTCGTTTTCCCTGAGCATAGAAAGTTTTGGCTATGTTTTCCCTCTGATCCATCTTGAGCAATCATCGTTAAGTGAAATGAGTCCAGCTGGGCAAAGTTGCCTGTTTTATAGACTCTTTTTACAACTCTTATCAAGGCTAACAATAGGGGGTAAAATGTTGCAATCAAACAGCCCCCAGTCAGAGATATCACCGCTCCTGACACTACCATCCTTAAAAACACTGTTCTCCCACTCTATGCCTGTAATTTCAGCTTTTTATTATTGTTGGGATTTAATGCACCAGGTATTTAACAGGTTTGCATGCAGCACAGCTTCATCTTTCTTTCTTATCCTTTTATTTCTCCTGTGTCTACCTCTTCATGCTTTAGACGTGTTTGCTGTGGAAACGCTTTCTTGGTGGCAGCCACAGGTAGAGAGATGAGGGTGACAGGGATTTCTGTGAGGTCTTTGCAACAAAGAGGCGCCAAGTCTCTCTTGCAATGGTGTGTTTCTACCAGACTCTAATATAGAATCACTCTATATATGATTCTAATATAGAGTCATGGAATGGTTTGGGTTGGAAGGGACCTTAAAGCCCATCCAGTGCCACCCCCTGCCCTGGGCAGGGACACCTCCCACCAGCCCAGGTTGCTCCAAGCCCCGTCCAGCCTGGCCTTGAACCCCTCCAGGGATGGGGCAGCCACAGCTTCTCTGGGCAGCCTGGGCCAGGGGCTCACCACCCTCAGAGCAAAGAATTTCTTCCTAATATCCAGTCTAAATCTCCCCTCTTCCACTTTGAAGCCATTACCCCTCGTCCTATTACCATAAAGCTCAGTGGTTTTAGAGATGCTGGCATTAGGCATTCTTGGATTCTCAGACTCACTGATAAGGCGAGTAACCTGAGTTTGCACAGTTAATACCATTTCAGGCTTTTTTTATCTTTTTTTTTTTCTCCAAAAAAATATTTTCACAGGGAAATAACCACAGGAATTTGAGCGCTGTGTTCAACAGCGCTGCATTCCCTGCCTTTCCAACTTACTGTAACTACATTCTCTGTAAGAACTTTGCTTTTCTTTGATCCTTTAGTTCAATTTGGGAATGAAGAGTGAAGGACGTTTGCACTCCCCTTACCTAAGTCTGCTCCTGGGTGGCTGCCACCAGGGTGGCTCTCGAGCCCGTGCCGAGGTGTGCAGGTAGGAAGGATCTGCCCAGATCTCCATCACCTGAGCTTCCCCTCGGTACTTTTTATCACAATTGAAGACAACTTTGTTTATAGGCAATAATTTCCGTGGTACACCAAGCCAAACACTTGTTTATCTAAAACCATGATCTAATAACATTGTCTAGGTATCCACAAACATTTTGAAGCTTGAATAATGTTTGCTTAATTCAAGTTCAAGTTCAGACCATATTTACCAAGAAAAGTCAGGTGAGGTTTTCCAGTATGGTGACATCTTCCTTTTCCTTCCTTATGCAATTAAACATGCAACTTGCCCGTTCCAATTAACGTAGTCTTTTGAGAAAAATAAAATCCATATATGAAATCTAATAGCACAGGTAGATCTACAGGGATTAACAATATGAAGGAGAACATTGTCAAGCATATAATGATATTTTGTGGCATGTTTGCTTCAGCTAATGCTTTTAATTGCATTTTCCAGTTTAATTCTAGTAGCCAAAGGCTCAACGCACAAGGCAAATAAAAGACAGGATAACTGGCATGCCCAAGTGCCTCTTTTCAACATAAATCAGGCAGACAGCAAATATGAGTTGAGCGAGGAGATCACTGTGTTGCAGTTTAATTCACTCAAGATTTTGCCAAAATTAATTTTACACCGCAGGATGGAAAAACAGGCCTGGGAAACGCATTGAAAATGTCAGGAGGGACTGGAGCCACACTAACGTTTCACACCAGCGTGAGAACGCTTGTAAGCGGGCTGACCGGGGGGAGCAGGACCAGACGGAGCCACCTTGCTGGGTGCGCTCCTCCAGTCCCTGCATTTGCCTGAAGACGCATTACTAAAAGATTCTTCGGTGATTACAGGTGCAATTAGTAAAAGGCTTTTGAAACAGAAAGACCTTCCTACAAACCCGACAGCAGCAACATTCTATTATCCATCCCCAGCTGGTTTTTTTTAAAGACATCAGCCCTGCAAGTCCATGCAGAGGTGACCTATCACCACTATTTCAATCGGCGCTACCCAGCAGTTCGAATGTACGCAGGGAGCTGCGAGGTAATGATTTGGCCTGTAAGCCCTCCGGGGCTCAGATTATCTTTATGGTCTTAGACAAACACACAAATACATGACCAGAGCTTTGTTTTTAAGTCCACCAGAGCTGCACCGTGAAAGAAGTAAAAAGGCAAATACTTTTCCTTGAGTTTTAAGCCAAGGCGTGTCGTCTTCTGTTTGATCTACAAGTCCAGCAAGAGTAAATAACTTCAAAACGATAGTATTTTGCTCATCCATCTGAGTCCTATACACTTTTTGTTTGAAGATAGAATAAACAGGTATTCCTGCTTATCAACACTGCAGAGCTTGCACGGTTTCATTGCAGAAAGCCGGATTCTCTAGGGCTTTGCATGGTAGCAGCTGAAACACAGCCGGGCAAATTCCCTGCTAGCACTGTCCGAAATATTTCTGTTAACTTTGAGAGAGTTTCACCCCTTTATGCCACTAGACAGTTGACTCTACTGCATGTTCATTATGTTCAGAGTTCCAAAAATTGGCAACTCTCTTCACCGTTGTTTTTTTTTAAGCATTTTTACTAACTATAAAGAAAACATGTCTGTATTTGGCTTCTCCGCAGATCATTTGGCCATCCAACCTAACAAAACACTACAGTGATGCTGTCAATCACATCCAGCTTTGGAAAGCCACACTGCGCTGAGTACAGTATTTCCAGGCTGTAAGCCATAAAACAAGCCTGTTCCTGCTGCATCTCTTGTGGCTTTTGCTATGAGCTGGAATGAGGGCAGGACCACATCCAACGCCTGGTCCCAAAGCCGCTCGCGCATATTCCAAACCCAAAAAATCATCAGCTGTAAAAACAAAACATTTGGGGAAACTCCAGTCAGGCAGCAGACTGCCAAAAAATTTATTCTCTGTGTATGTGGGGTTTTTTTGAATTCCTGTTTTCCTCTGTGAGCGAGGACAGGTGGGTGCTAGTTCAAGGGGAACAGCATCTGAGTGACAGGACGGACCCCTTTCAGCATCAATAAGCCCTTAGTTTAACTTTGCTTTAGGGTAAGGCTGCACCCAAACATTGCAGAGCTTGTTGCACTAAAATCCCTCGTTGTATTACCGAAGAGCAGCTCCTGCAGGGCGTGACATTTCTCCCCGGCTTGACGATAATCCCATTAGCCGGGTGAGTCTCCCAGCACAAACCACTGGGTTCTGTGATTTCTGCAGGCATCGCTCGCGTTGCCGGCCCTGGGTGCGATTCCCGCCCGTGACTCACGCGTAGAGGTCTGGACGCACCTCCACGCACTTGTACGCTCAGTTTGCAATCTTCAGTTCAGATCAGTGTCACCGTGAGCGCTTCTTTACAGTCAAAAAGGTGGTATTGTAAGGGATGAGAGCCAGATGTTCCGTGTTTATCCAGTATCTGTGATTTCGTAACACTTTGCTTGCAAGTCACGACTAGATTATTTCAGCTGCCAAGGGCACGGCCCAAGCATCAAGCTGCGTTCCCTCCGCTCGGTGCACTCACAGCTCTGAACTGAAGGAACGTTAAATTGCCATGACTAGGAAGAAATGCTTCTGAAATATGTATTTTGCCTTTTGAGAACTGGATTTCACAAATAGAGAGCACATACCTTAAAAAATGCTCCCCGGGGCACAGAAGTTCAGTCTCTGGAAGCGTTTGCCTCTGTGCTGATGGAGGAGCGAAGCACGATGCTGACCACTGGCTGACCTTTCTGCTGATGCTGCCTGGGTCGGGATAAAGCACGGATCCTCCTGCTATACAGATTTAGCAGCATTGATACTGTTAGACTAATTAACAATCTCTTCAGCTGAACACAACCTAAGACCTTTATATTTACTTGCGATAGCACTTCCTGCACCTGACATTTCTGTTCAGAAGACACGTATCTTGTCCCCGATCACCCAACAATTACACCCTGCTCACTTTCTCTTACTTTTACAAGACTTTTGCATTCACCATAACTGCTGAGAGTCCATCAAAGAGCTGAAATTAAGTGAGAAACCCTGGAAGCCAAGTTGGACATTGTGCAATAAAAAGGGGTGAATACGGTAAGATTTTGCAAGAACCGCAAAGTCTACGGATCAGCGTAAATACACGTTAAACGTACAGCAAGCCTCTGCTCCAGGCTGTCAGAAACAGCAAAGTAACCTGTCGGGGATTTTAGAGAGCTAAATAGTGAGCCACATTTGCTTGAAAAATATATTGCCTATGTTAAGAAACTTTAATACTATCTTATATGCGAAACAGGTAACTGGCGCAACTACAGTAGAACTCCATCTGGGAATGGACGTCATACAGAGTACTTAAAGCACAATAAACAAAATTTTGCTAAATGCAACAAACCCCAGGATTACTGTGCACTGGTAGGAATTAGACAGACTGTGTGCAGGTATTCGAATATATGGATATTTAGACAGTAGTGTGCATTCATTCATACACCTCTGTATCTATGCAGACATGGAGATTTTAAGTCTGGAGCAGTACCACGTGCAAGGATTATCTGATTAGTAGAGTTTTGAAGTAATCTGTTTCTCATGACATTCCTTCCCTGTGCAAAAAAAAATAAAGCAGACGTTTATCAAAGCATCAATAATTCAGTCTCAAAAGTCAGTTCTCACAAAGTGCTCTTCAGGCATGAATTCTTCATAATCCACCTGTTGGGGAGACGCGTGCTGAGATTTCTTCCACCTGATGGTCCCCTTGAAGACAGGGACACACTGGGGTAGAAAAGATGAATGATTTGGCTAAAGTCAGAGAAGAAATCCGACAAAGAGCCCAGCGTAGCTCTCGGGAGCTCTAGGCTGGCAGGTCTCTCCCTGGACCACACATCTCCATCAGTTCGATGCAGTTTACACCACCTCATAGAAACAGGGGAATAATCAAGCATTGATTAATAAATGTATACTTGTTAAAGAAAATAAAAGCAAGTTTCCAGCCCTAAAAACTGTAATAAGGAGTTCAGAGCTGAGAAAAACCCAAAAGCAAGGGAAGGGAACACCAGATGTTTTCTCTTCAGACCTTTGGGGAGCTGGCCGCCTGTCGCTCCGGGGAGGATGCGGCCATTCAGCTTTCAGCCAGATCTAGCCATGAAACCAGGTCAGAGGGAATTTTTTTCTCTCTCCATGCACTCCATCATCACAAGCAGTGACAAGAGCTGCTGGACTCTGGAGCCTCGCCTCATATAACACGTTACACCTGGGCTGGCTCTAAGGAGGGGAATGGACAGAATCAATAACTCACAGACTTCTTTCTAGCGGGATGCAGGCAAGCACCAGCGGCTGAAATGTCAGACTGAAGGCACAGCTCCCACGCCTCGTACGCTTGCAAGCCATACCTTCACGTAGAGCATCACCGAACCGCTTTGTTCACCTACAAGTCTCCGGATTTAAAACCCGTTATGTGGCCACGAGGATCAGAGGCAGCCTAAGTCAGACAGACAGCAGAGCGGGATAACGAGTGAGGAATGCAATTTACCCTTTGGGGGCTTGTTTTGATTCAAAGTGCAAATGAGGCAGAAGCTATTGCTTTTTCCTACAAATCTTGCCTCGGGAACATTTATAAAATTCTGGAGACTTCCTGTATTGCATTTTAAGAACCATAATCCGGAGTCCCTGGCACTCAGCTGGCTGGCAATATTACCTCTCTCTGATTGAAGCAGAGACTTTCGAAAGAAGGAAGGATGTTGTTAAACCTATTCTGAAGTGCAGCAGGTTATTTCTGAGTAAGGCAATGATGCCTCTGTGAATTCACTGCCTCTAACCTTCAAAAAGATTCAGCGTTGAAGAAAACCAATTCACTTTTAACACAAAGAAACTTAACAACCCAAAGCAACTTGTTGGGTGGTTGCATCGAATTCTCCCAGCTCTTTTTCCTCGTGGCAGATCCAGGGTTAAAATTCCCAATGGCAACAGAATGGACCTGATTCCTGCAGCTCTCCTGTTGCTCGTGTTCTTTCTGCAGTGCTGTTTGTGATGATGGGGATTAGAGAGCGGAGACATCTTTAGCGGAGATGGAGCATCGCTAATCTACACTGGGGCTTCAGTCTGGGCTCGCATCTCCATTGGTCCTGTTTGAATAGGGGCCTGTTCCTACATAGTGGAGGCAGAAAAGTAAGCACTTGTTTGGTGGAGAGAAGGGGATTCCTCCGTGTGCTTAACCAGATGAAGCATCAAAACCCACCTCAGGAACTTCGGTCCTGTAAATACTAGGGCTTGACTCACTTCTTTCAAAACAACGGGGTGCCTCATCTGTAGGCAGGAAGCCAGGCTTGAAAAGGGTTTTTTACAAACAATGCGCTCACATCTGCTTTCCTTCGTACCAAAACTTCCCTGTCTGCCAGCTTCCACCTCCTGCTGCCGTAGCCCTCCTCCCGGCCCAGACCCCAGCCCCTGCCCTGCACCCCCTGCGTATTTACACACCTTTCTTATCCCAGGGATGTTGAACTTTCTGTGGGAAACTTCAAAGGGCTCTAGTGCATTGTCCTGCTAACGATTTGTAAGCATATTATCTGCAATCTCTGCTATCCCCATCCAGCTATTGTGCTCCCTTTGGAATAAATGCCTACGTAGCCATGTCACAACCCAAGACAAGCACAAGAAAACAAACAGATTACTCCTAGAAATACTGTTTTTCTGTTTATAATTTTCAGGCTAGAAATATAAGCACTTATACAATATGCGCATCCTTATACAATAGGCACATAAACACTCAGGCACTTTCAGGATCTATCTGATTTGCCATACCTGTACACGGCAGTTTTAAGGAATGTGTGCAATTCTTTCCCCAAAATTTGATTCACGCTGAATGCGGACATAGGTGGCAAATCGGAGATTTCTCCAGGCTGGGGAGAGCTGCCGTGCATCTTCAGGTACATCCTCAAGTGACCCTGGAAAAAAATTTTGAGCAGAGAAAGAGGATACGACCACAAAAACCAGGCTATGTATGGAATATTTATAAAATATTTCTAACTTCCACCCTCTGAATGTCTTGTCAACACGAGGAAATTGCTGTTTAATAACAAGTTCCATAGGCCAGCTGCAAAAAAGGCTTCTCTAAACAAGCATTCATTGCTTGTGGACAAACTGTCCGCAATTAGTTTTAACCGATACAAAATTAGAATCAGCACCTCTTCCTTGTGACAGAGAGGCACTGGTGGTTAACGTGTCTTACAAAGACACATTAAAGAAAAGGAAATATAGCTGTGTGCAGAGCTGAGTACTCTTTGGGCGTCCACTCCCGACAAGGGTCTCCAGCGTGTTCTCTCCTCTTGGGCAATCCTGCCGGAGGCAGCCCTGACAACCCTTCTGTCTCGAGCTGTAACAGCAACTCATTGTCTTCTGCCATCCCGTAATTAAATGAAATCTGTATATCCATCAGCAATCAGCAGAACAGTAGCACTGTCAAACATAGTGGGCTCTCTAGTCGTCTCACTGCTCAAATTAAGATTGCGATTTCACACCCCATTCTCCTATTTCAGTTGATAACAGTGAGTTCAAAGGTCCCACGTTTTCCATTTTAAGAGCTAAGATGTAGCCTCAAGAGATGTCTCCATTTAAAATTCACATCTTCCTCACAATATTCACAACTAAGCCATGAGGCACGCTTCCCCAGCTCCACTTTCCACCCTTCTCTCTCTAAAACACATTACACGGAAGAAGGACCTCTATTTCCCTAAATAAGGCAAATGTCCTTTACACAGCTAGGCACTGGCAGGGAGTGATGTCAGCATAGTTTAAAGCTGGTTTGGAAGCGTGGTGGAAGGGGTGGATGGCCCCAGCCCACCCTTTCATTAAAGGGGAGCTCAGGCCACGGCCATGGATGGAGGCTCCTCACCCTGACCTGCACCACCTTGTCCTTAATTACATCAGCAAAACTCTTCGTGTTACCACACGATAAACCAGACTTGGGAACTGAAGAAGATTTCTTTCAAACCCGGTTGAAAAGGGGCTGGAAGCTGTAAACTGATATTATAGAATCGTAGAATGTGTTGGGTTAGAAGGCACCTCTAAAGGCCATCTAGTCCAACCCCCCTGCAGTGAGCAGGGACATCTTCAACTCGATCAGGTTGTTCAGAGCCTCATCCAGCCTGGCCTTGAATGTCTCCAGGGATGGGGCCTCCGCCACCTCTCTGGGCAACCTGTGCCAGTGTCTCACCACCCTCATGGTAAAGAACTTCTTCCTAATGTCTAATCTAAACCTGCCCTGCTCTAGTTTAAAACCATTGCCCCTCGTCCTATCGCTGCATGCCCTTGCAAACAGCCCCTCCCCAGCTTTCCTATAGGCCCCATTGCCATTGGGACAGTCAAACACCATCTTGGAGAAGCTGTTGATGATGTCTCTCAAGCTGTGTCTGACCAACCCCTCGCTTGGCCCTAGATGAGACCTCCCAGAAGGGCACTATGGCATGGAAGTACTTTCCTAGTGCTTGGGGGGCACCTCAAAATGTAGCTGGTTGCAGAAACAGAAAGCGGGTTCAACTGAGGCTTCATTTACCGCTTCCTTCACGGAGAAGAAACACTAAACATGAAACTGCAGGTAACAATGAAAACAAAAGCAAAACCAAAAAAAAAAATCCTTCTGGAGGAAATGAGTGTTGTGTTTCTCATAAATATTAGTTCTTTTCCAAAATGAGTATTTCATAACAGATAAGCGTTAGGCAGATCTTTCCCACTGATCTGTTTGACAGGTGAGTTTCAGCAGCCTGAAAATTTATAAGAGGGGTGAATAGAAAGCCATTCACTGAGTCTTCCTTTTTTTTCTCAAAAGTTTCAACTTAAAAGAAACCAGAGCCTGGAGATGAGCCAGATTCAACCTCTGCACTGGCAAAAAGATGCTGGAGTAGCTAAGGCTGATGCTGGATGGGCAGCTGAGCCCATCCACAGCCAGGGAAGGGTCCTCCTTGCCCAGCACTGGCTCCCACTGCTCCTTGCTCTGCCCTGGCCTTGCTGGGCTCTTCACTTCGCTACTAGCCCAGATAACTATTTGGGTTTTTTGCTGGGTTAATGAACTGTACCGGCTCTGATGAGCACCAGAGCAGATCCAAGTTAAGCAGCAAGATCATGGGTCCAGGAGCAAGAAGGGAGAGGGCACGAAGTGGGGCTTTTTTTTTTCCTTTGAGAAGGGGTGAACACATCTAACACCGCACTGTGCGTCTCGTAAGCACAATTCACCATTTCTGCTTTTTCTGCCTGTGTGGGTATGATGTCCTACCCGATTGTCACATCCCGCCCCTACCACTGACGCCAACAGCAGCTGGCCGAGAGGGAGAAGTTATTTCTGTGGTGCCGGATCATCGTCTCTTGGTGTTTTTCTTTCACAAAATTGCATCTGCAACATTAAGGTGCACTTTTTTAAAAATTAAGCCCTTGAGTCACTCTCTTTTGCATGAGACCACTCCATTTCACTGCTGCTGCCTGCCACCAGCACGCTCTCCGTGCTGGGAATGGCCCTCTGCTGAGAGGTAAGCTGTTCTGTTGTGATAGTTCTTCTCTAGGTGATTAAGGACCTAATTGTCCCAAATATATTGCTGGACTATAGCCTTCTGGAAGCCAAGGAAATCAAGTTCAGCTGCCTCCAAAAGTCATAGAAAGGAACATATTATTTTAAGCCAAGGCAAACCCCTAGGTAACTGTTTCAATTAAGTCAGTCATGGAGGTAGTTTTACAATCTAACTGTGCTGAAGAACTATTTTACTGGCTTATTGCAGTCATCAATTATTTTTCAAGTGCCTTTTGGTGATAATTCTTCCTAGTTATAAAGAAATTACTTTTGTATTTAATTTTTCCACATAAACATCTGTTGCAATGGTTTCATTTTTTTCTTATCCCAAACCCCTCACAAATCCTTAACCAGCTTAACTGGTTATATATATATACACATATATATATATACTGGGGTTTTTTTTATATATATACACATATACATATTTATGTATACACACTCACAATCCAGAATTATCCAGAAGAAGAAACTAAAGCAGTGCAATGTTTTACTGGTCAGATAGTATTGACATACCCCGTAGACTTCAAGCTGTGCTTCTCCATATCTCGCTACGTATGTCCATGTATCTTTAATAAGGACACAAACATCCTCCACAGCCTTCTCCATGGCAATCTATCTCACGCGCCGATTCTGCCAACGCAAGTTTTCAACACTCATCAGTAAAAAGTTTTGAAATGGTTTTACTGTTGCGAAACATTTTACAGGCAAGTCTGGATTCCTTTAATGTCTGGGTTTATGCTTGAACCTCCAGGACATGCCTTTGCTGTACTTCCAGTCTTTCCTCCCTCACTGTAGAATCTGAAAAATTATATTTTCTTGTCCTTATGACATCTAATTACCTTTATAAACTCTAGGAGCCGGGCTTTAAAATAGGTCAACTATATCAAGGTGATGTCATCATATGGATATTTTCTTTGGCAGAAAAACTGCTTTAAGTGTTTCCTCCCATCCTTTGCTGCCCTTATGCAGTTTGCGGTGCTTTCAGCCGTGTCCCTGCAACGGGTTGGTGTCCCTGCTGTGAAACAGCTCCCGCAACAACCAGAAACAACACAAACTTTTTAAAAAGTGGGGCTTTTTTACCTTCTGTGATCTGTCTTTGCATGGTGGCCCCACTGACAGTTGCCCTGGTTGGCTCTAGCACGGGAAGGACCGGCTGGGCACTGCCGCTGCCTTGGCTGCAAAGGAAACCTTGGTAAAACAAGCAAGTGGATGCGGGGGTGGCTGGGGGGGTTACAAGGCTTGCCTGGCTCCTCTGCAGACATGGGGGCAGCGGGGATTTTCAAAGCCCCCAGACCCTACCCACCGCAGGCCCCTTGCTCACACCCTACGTGTTACCTCTCGTCGCCTCTCCCTCATGTTGAATGACCCGGTCATCTCTCCTTTTCCCCCATTCAGAAATTGTGCCTACACTAAGGTGAGGACAGCACCTGAGGAGCTCCTATTGCCAGCTACAGAAAGACCCAACAACCCTAAAAATCCACTTGGAAGCACCATCTTGGAAGCATTATAGGGATTCCTGAATCCCCTGCACTCTGGTCTGAGGAGAAACCTGGGATAAAGAAGGCTGGGACTTTGGTAGGGCTCAAAGCACCTCTGTGAAGGCTCTTTCCTTCTAAGTGTTGACATCTTACGTTTTGTTTTCAGATGGACTTTATTTGCATTACCTGAATCAACTTTCGAGTTAATACATTACTTAACAACTCCGTGGGACCAGAGTAGTAGTTAATCTACTGATATTGTTGTGGTGTTCAGACAAATAAGAGCAATGACTGAACAAAGTTGAATACACAAGTTGGCAACGTTTTGCTTGCTGACATACGAAAAAGTCTCCAGGGTTGGCTTGGTGGACTACTCCTCTATTAACTCACATCTCAGTGCGAGCTAAAAATTAATGGGGAAAAAAACTCAGGCGCTGTGGGTTATTCAGGATGAGGTACCGGGTTGTGTGTAGCAATCCCTGTCACAGCTCTAAACCACTGATTTTTTTTAAAAAATGCTATGTTGTCCACTTTAAGATTGTTTACATTAGCTATTTATTGTCAGGAATCTTTTCCAACTTCCTTCCCAAGTAAATAAGGAAATCCTGTTTTGAAGAGGCTGGGGAAGTGTTTGTTATACGGTTTTTATTCCCAGATCCTCAAGTTCTTATTTTGCAAATTGATGTCAGCTTGAGTTTACCTTGGAAAATTTGAGTGGGGAAAAGCGAAAAACTTAGCCCCAAGAGTAAATATGCTGCAGCTCCGTGAAGTACACTGCAGTTTACTTTTAGTTAAATATTGCTATAGTTATAAATGGGTTTTTTTCAGTTAAATATTACACAACTTTTGAGTAGGAATGATGAAACTGAAACGCATATTGACCCAGGAGACAGCTTCGCTTTCTATTCTTCCTCAAGCCCTTTTCTGTTTACTGAGTTTCAGTGCCGCACAAGCCCAAGGAAAGACCTTGCACCTGGCAAAATTTGCAATCTGTAAACAACGCCAGGCCAATTCAGGCTCCATCCCTGTGGCACTCTGGGCACAGAGCTCTTTAGATACTCTCCTTGCCAGCGGGTATGGGGAACTTCTGCTCCCCACTATATAATGACCCATTTTTCAGGACAGAAGGAAAATGCATTTACTGTTCCATGTCCCTGAAAAGACAAACTGGCCACCGAAGACCCAGATACACAAAAAGGTAGTTCTGTAATGCCATTATAATGTTTGCATGACATTTATGGAATACCTTCTCTAACATGAAAGCATAAAGTTTTTATCACCACTGTGATATAATTGGCATGTTCACCGAGGCCAATGTTTCCTTTTAGCTTTGCTTCAACTAACCGATAACCCAGCAATCTGCACAAGTAATTCAAGTTCTGCCAGTCTCGCACGGACTTTACTGCCCTGTGTTTCCTGCTCACCAGGTTCTCGACAGCCTTCTAACCTGGGTAGCCCATTCTGCCCTTGATAACCAGTTACAGGAACAAGGAAGGGGTTGCACGTAAGTAAAAATCCTCCCTAGTTCCTTCTCCCAGTTTCCTCTGTGCCCACAGCATTTTGTTGCCGGCTGGGAAAACACGTCGGAGTGGGAGCCCCGGCCGCGATGCCGACAGCACAGAGGGGTGCAAATGCCAGGTTCTCTCAGCAAGGAAGCGGAAATCTCATTCAGTTCTCTACCTACAGCCTTATTATTGGCTTTAATCTGTCCCAGGAGGAAACCCTAGCGCAGACGAAGACAGACGGGTATGTGACAGACGCTTTAGCATGAAGAAGCCTCCAAAAAAAGTCATTTCTTTGCATACATATCTGGCACCCTGAAGAGAAATATTTGTCTTCCATTTTCAGTGGAGGTTAAAAGCACTCACCTATGGTAAAGATAATCAAATTCCATGCTTCAAGGCTTAAGCTGATTGCTTAGCAAGGTTTTTCTGTGTGCCAGGGACAATTCCTCCTCTTTCTGCAATGTTGCAGAGGCCGCTAGCTGTGTTATGGACTTCCTCCCAGCTTCCCCCAGAGCTGGGGCAGCAAGGAACCTGTTTCAACGTTATCACTTTGTTAATATAATAGAGAGAGAGACTTAAAAGCGGCTGTAAACATCCCCTCTGCTCCCTTAGCAAGGGGCCCTTAACATACCATTGCAGTTCATAGGAAAATAGAATCATAGAATGTGTTGGGTGGGAAGGCACCTTTAAAGGCCATCTAGTCCAACCCCCCCACAATCAGCAGGGACATCTTCAACTAGACGAGGTTGCTCAGAGCCCCGTCCAACCGTTTTACCCAAACTCACAGGGAAATTTAGCATCAGGAAGGTGCTTTTTCCTCTTTAAGCCACAGCAACTTAAGAAACCAGGTTGGTTGCCCAGGACAGCGTAAAGCACAAGAGTTGAGTTTCCAGAGATGCTGCCAACAAACCTCAAATCCATGGTTAATGATCTTGTGAAGGTGTACAAATCTAGAGAATACTGCTGCCACGGCTCCTGTTGCACTCAAGAACTGTCTTTCCAAGTAGAAACATTTTGTAGAAAACTAAAGAAGCCCTAATTCCCTTAAAGATGAAGAGTGCTCATAAAGGACATTATACTGTTGGAAGTACCCCTATAGAATTGACATAATGAAAAAGCTTAAAATATCTACAGTACATTAACGGGCAACAGGTTAAGTATTTTGTCAGCTAAAAATAAGAGATCCAAAGCTAGATGTAGAGTGCTAATGCTCCAGCATTATTGGAAACGAGCGTGGCATGCGTATGTACACATATTCCCTGCTCTATCAAATCCCCTGCTCGAGGCATTGAGAGAGAGATGACAGGTCTGAATAAATTAATTCATAGGTGCATTAGGGGCCAGCGAGACCATCGCCGTTATTTGTGTAACACCACAGGCAAAAAGGGCTGATAAATAGATCCTCACTCTGATCCCATGACAGTATAAATCACGATTTGAGTGCGCAATGCTTTGCCACTGACAGTAAAACATGAGCTCTGAATCTGGCGCTTGGACCACGAAGGAATGAAGAAACCGCAGGAGCCAAGATGTGATCTGTCCGGCACATGTGCAAAAAGGAGGACCACGGCGCAAGGTTAACCCTGAGCTGGCTGCCACAAACCACGATTTTTGTGCCTGTTTAATTGGGAGGCTTGACAGAATGAGGCTGTTCATGACCCGTGCCCCTGAAGCGGAGCGTGGCAGTGCCCCGCACGTGTACGGGGAGGCTGCGGAGGTGGGCAGGGACTGCACCTTCCCTGCGGGGAGGAGAGCAGACACGGCAATCTCTTACTGACCTCTTACAGCCAAATACTCAGTGGCTTCGTGGTAGGAACTAATGGCTGGAGTAGCAAAGCCCCAACCAACAGCAGCATTCAAGTGTCTCGTGGTGGGAATCGGGTACTTAAGTCAGGAGTTAGCTTGTGAAGGAAGTACTTCCAGCACCTAAAGGGGGCCTACAGGAGAGATGGGGAGGGACTCTGGATCAGGGAGGGGAGCCATAGGATGAAGGGGAACGGTTTTAAACTGAAAGAGGGGAGATTTAGATTAGATATTAGGAAGAAATTCTTTGCTCTGAGGGTGGTGAGCCCCTGGCCCAGGTTGCCCAGAGAAGCTGTGGCTGCCCCATCCCTGGAGGGGTTCAAGGCCGGGTTGGACGGGGCTTGGAGCAACCTGGGCTGGTGGGAGGTGTCCCTGCCCAGGGCAGGGGGTGGCACTGGGTGGGCTTTAAGGTCCCTTCCAACCCAAACCATTCTGTGATTCTTTGATTAAGTGGCCACAGCATCTTTGGTGACAAAAAGGTCAATCTGAGGCACGCTCCCAGGAGGTGGAAATCTACAGCTGGAAAGCATAGCCATGGGGCTGCTCTCCTCCCCGGAATGGCTGAATTCCCTCTCCACAGCTACAGCACTACAATTACACACTTACCTGTGACAAAAACCACAACCTCCTTTGCTGCTCGGCAGAGAAATCAATGTCGAGAACTGCGACAAACCAGAAAAGTCAACTCTGCTTTCTCTGACTTGGAAAACGAGCCCAGCCCTGCTGTGCCGGGTGGCAGGGAGTGACACCGGTGACAATAGCAACCATCTGCATCACTGGGAGAAGTATACGCACAAACACGCGTGAGCCTCTGTCCTCCTCTGAAAACATCTTCGTCACTCCCGTCACTGCAATCAGTAAGGAAAGAGAAATAAGGACTTTTTCAAGATGCTCTTCTCTTCCCTTCCCTTCATTTTTACACATTTTCAGAGCCATTACAGATTCCTACTAGTCACACCACTGGGGGAGAAGAGTTCTCAGGTCCAGTGCCAGGTGTTTCCTTGACAAGCCAAGTGTCACAGGTCCTGAGTCCACAGGACAGATTAAGGTTTATCTCCAATTAAACGGTTCACCGAGTAAACTTTAGTAGGATGAAGGAGCCAGGAAGAATCAGAGGGATTTTTCCGGGGAGCTGCCTCTGTCTAGCGCTACACAAACAAACAGATCTTTGCTTTGTTTCAACGGGCGCTAACAACATTCCTTCCCACTGGTGTCATGACCCCACGCTTCCACTGCCGTAAAATTTCATCAAAAGAGTAATTTTACACTTTCAGAACCTTTGAAACAAATTATTTTCAGTGTAAGTTTACACCTATTAGAGACAGAAACTGACTGCAGAAAAGTAAGCATTGAAAGTAGCAAAGATTTTCAAGAGCAATCGATGGTGAAAATGGTTGGAGTTTCACTCTCGTATTATCCTACATTGTGTGGAAATCCATAAACATTTTATCACTGTACAATGAGATTTTAAGATCTGAAAACTTCAGAATGAAATGCGACATGATCATTTTTGGAAGAGGTGCATTCGAGTGGGTTTCTTCCCTTGTTTTCCTAATTGTTCTTTTCAAAACAAACTTCATTAATTTTGCCTTACAACACTGGCACTAACTAGAAAAGCATTAAATCAGAGACATACGGAATGTCCATAGAGGATTTCAGATGGTGGGCCAGGGGGACACGGACCGTGCCTGGTACACATCTACAAGCCGAGTTACGTGGGTCTTGAAAAGTGTTTCATGAATTGGGGTGTTTACCCACAAAAATAGTTTTGTTACGAAACACAGGCTGGGGAGAAATCTGTGAAGAGGTTGGAAAAACACAGTATAAAGACCAACTCCTAAATGTGAACAACAACCAGAGTGCTCTGTAGTGCCCTGGGCTTCCTTTCACTTTTGTTTCTATTCTCTTTGAAAGGAAACATCACGGGAAGTTTTGTTTCCTTCAAAAGAGGTAGAACCTCCCTGAACATTTGTAACGAAAAACCACACAAAAATCTTTTCAGCAGGCAGGAATTTTCCTCCAAGTTAGTTTACCACCTTTCAACTGACTCTTCACATGGCTCCCTGGGATGAAATTTCTTCCTTAGGAGTTTATGAACCATGATAAACAAAGTAGGACGGAGGCAGGATTTTTTGTAGGATTCTTTAGTGCATGTGCTAAAATCTGTAAGAAACTCCTGTTCTGAAGCTGATGCAAAGAGCTACTTTGCATTAAGCACAAGTGTGTCCCGCTCGCCCCATTCCAAAAGGGGCTGGGATGCTGCAAAGCGGAAGGAGCCCAAAAATGTCGCATTTACTTTGCTGAGAAATCAGAGGAGGAGATCATGAGCTCACTTTCAAGAAAATGTTAATCCTCCCCATCTGACATATGTGTTGGAATTACACAGATTTGAACTGTTTTGGCAAACGGACTGAACGTTACAAAGAGCCAGACAAATAAACTGCCTGCTGCCACGTTAAACGGGGATTTGGGGATCATTTCGCTACAGCATGACAGAAGAAAAACCAATTAACGTCCCTGTAAACGGTTGAATACAATGCAGTTACATCTTCTAAAGATCTTCTCGATAGGCAGGAGAGGTGAAGAGATCTTTGTTTTCTTTTTGCCCTGTAATTGTACTGAGAACTTTCACCCGCACCCTGGCACTCAGGGTATGGCTGTTGGGCAGGGGCCAAAATTTCATACTGCCCTTGAAATCCCAGTTTTCCATGGTTGTGCTGTCAGCAGACCACACCTCCGCTGATTTTAAAGCGTCTGCAGAGAATTATGAGGCTTCTTATAATCCACAGCCTGTGTGAGGTGAAGATATCAAAACCCCCGGTGAAAGTCAATGGGCACATCCTAAATCAGGCACGTGCCTTTGGAAAACTGCTATCTGGGCTCAACAGTTCGGAGAAAAGCTTGCAAGCGGGAGTCACAGGGATTTGAAAACAAACCCAACCAAACCCAAAAGTGACTTCAGATAAAGAAAGTCCAAAATGTACCTGGTGTTCATGTTCTGTGACATGAAGCATGTCATGGCAGGGGGGAGAAGCTGTGCTGTCTGAGAAGTTGCAGCGGCAGCACTGGGATGGAGTTAATGGCACAGGCAGAAGTTATTGTCCCACTGGTGCTTTTCTGGGATGCACCAGCTCTACGGGAGAAGCTACAGAGAAGGAGGGCGGTGAGCCCCTGGCCCAGGTTGCCCAGAGAAGCTGTGGCTCCCCCATCCCTGGAGGGGTTCAAGGCCAGGTTGGACGGGGCTTGGAGCAACCTGGGCTGGTGGGAGGTGTCCCTGCCCAGGGCAGGAGAGTGGAACTAGATGATCTTCAAGGTCCCTTCCAACCAAAACAATTCCATGATTCTATAACAGCCCGGAGGCAGGAAACTCTGGGCCTCCCCATACTCTTAACCACAGCCGTCATCTCTTAAAACAATCCCATTTCCACCGTTCCCCATGGAGATGGCTCAGGGAGGTGGCTCAGAGAAGTTGCTCAGAAATACTTCGCAACGAGACGGCTGAGAAATGACACCCCCCACACCCCGGCACACATTTCGGGG
>VYZM01003399.1:438773-455087 GCA_013398915.1 Dromas ardeola
CGGGGTTGCATTTCGCCGTCAGACAGAGCCCCCGGCCCCGCACAGCCCGGGCCGCTCCTCCCCCGGAGGGAAGAGGCTCCCGCAGCGAGGAGCGCAGCCCTGCCCGGCCATGATGCTGCCCGCCGCCGGCCCCAGCCCCGCGCAGACCTGCGGGGCCGTGCTGGTCGCCGCCGTGCTCCTGCAGTCCGTCTGCGTGGCCGTCACCTTCCTCTACTTCACCAACGAGCTCAAACAGGTTGGTGGCGGGGGGGCAGGCAACCGGGGGGACCCGGCGCTCGCCCTTTGGCTCCCCTGGGCTTTTTTGGGGCAAGAAAAGGTGCCGGCGGGGCGAGCGGAGCCGAGAAGCGTCTGTTGAGCAGAACAGAGCCATCCCCATCCCCAGACAAAGAGCTTCCCTGCGCGTGTGCTGCTCCTTTGTCTTAGCTTTCCTCGGCCCCGGGTGCGCAGGCAGGGGCTGGAGCTCAAGGCAAGAACAATTAAAAGGGTTTTTGCAGGTTTCCCCCCCACCCCGCCTTTTTTTTTTTTTTTCTTAAAGTGTCACTTCTTATTATTTTGCAGAGAAGTAGCAAACGCTACTTTTGCTTTTCATTAAAAGCGCCCAAACTTTCTCTCTCGTCACACGGCGGTGCCCCGTCAGCGCGGCTGAAGCGTTAGCGCCGCCCGGGGGGGCTGCAGGAGCCGCCTCTGTCAGCTGCATGTTCCTATAGACCTCAGGGGAAAATAGGCTGAAAAAAGCTGAAGTGCCTTTTAAATGCCTCCTCTAGGAAAATACATAGTTTTAAGGCAGTGACTAATCCCAGAGGAACTTCACCCAGACAGCAAACACCACCGAATTCCTCAGAATGACTTGTAAAATACCCATTGTATAGTCTGGATGCTTTGGTCTCCTTGAGGCCCCCCCTCAAGTCTGCTGGCTGCTCCTTAACTCTTTCCTCTTCCTGCACAACATCATTTGCATGCCAAGAAAATTGCATTTAGTTGATAATCCTATGAGCCTTTATGTGTGTGGTCCTGCTTTTCATCGATACCGTAGTACTCGGGAGTTTCCCTGAGCGTCTTGCCCAAAATTTACTATTCTGCTCTAAATTGTACCAGTATGTTGCTCTTCCTGGCACAGAGGTAACCTAACTGCAGGTAAGTGTGCTGTAGTTATACAACTTCGGAAAGTATTGCATAAATGTAAAATACTATGTTACCTGTGCATTCCACATCAAATTTGATAGGTGAAGTCTTCTGAGATGTCGAAGTCCTCTGTGAAGCAAACGTTAAAGAGCATACAGTATTCTGCATTATGAGCCAATGTTCATACTTTGGGAATGCATAAAACAGATTTTCCTGCTAAGTTTATAGCTGTGGCTGTCCCACATTTGGTGGAAGGGGGGAGTCACGGAAATGTGTTGATTTTATGAAACCAGGTTACGTAATACTGCTAATGAAGAGAAATATATAAATGCATTCTTGCCTCTTCGTGCATACAGTTCAGAGTCTTGCTAACAAGCTTGTCGATCTGAGTAGCTAGTAACCACACTTAGCTTTCCCTTCCTTATATTCAAATATGCACACTTGGGACACAACCACAGCTAGTGATACTTGCCCAAAATACTGTTTCTGAAGAATAACAAGCCTGCGTTTGGTGTGAAAAGCCAAGTCTGCCCACACCAAAGTTCTGCTGGGCTACAAAGTAAGGTTGCTGGCTCTGGAGGGGGCACCTTAAGCACATACTCTTGCACGTGCCATCTGGTGCACGATAAACAAGGAAGAAGCTTAGCTAGAAACGCAGTCTGCTACCCCGCGTCCACACGGTGCACCTGGAATAAATCTCAAAAGATAAACTGCGATTTTTGTCTGCCCATTTTTCTTTTGTCGTTCACAGTATCTGTGCTTCTACACCTTCACCCGATGACTATGGCCGTGCAGGCTGCGGATATTTTTATCTTTACAAAGAGAGTAATGTGTAACTAGGAGTGTTTTTTTTTCTCTCCAGTTGTAGCAATCTGAGTAGGACTACGAATGCGACCATTTGTCTCAGTTTTGCTATGGGAGGAAGTGCTGAGACACGAGCACAATAAAGTTCATTATGCTTCAGGATACCGGGCTGCAAGGAAAATGTCCTCAGACTTCCTTCTGTTTTGAAAACATAGTCCCCGCATTACTCCTAGAATAGGAGAGAAGCTTTAAAAGATAGTGTTCCTGCAGGACTTAAGTCCTCCAAAAATGCAGCGCTACAGAAAAACCTCATTTGAGCCTTACAGCACCCTGATGCCTTGCTTTCTCTCCCCATAAACCAGAAATACCAGCCCTGCAGTGCCAGACTGTGCTGATGCCAGTTTGCATTCCCTGAGGATTTCAAACGGCACGCAAAGTGCTGTTCCAATGCCAGGAGAGTAAAGCTGTTTGGGGGGAAAGCCTGCAGATAAGGAGAAGGCAGAAGCGCAGGACTTTGTGCTCCCAGATCAGAGGGCAAAGCTCAGAGGTGAGCTGTAGCAGATCTGGTAGGAGAATAAACACTAACATCTCAGCTGCTCACATATCTTTTTTTTTTTTTAAAAAACTCATCAAACTACTTTGTTATACAAGCTAGTATAGGTAAATCTGTCAGAGCCCTTAGTTTTAAGTGCGGCTTTACCTTAATAAGCACATAATTGTAATCACTTTGACTTCTTGAAACAAGAAACCTGATTCAAGACTGTCACTGTGCTCCTCAGCAGAGACACAGAAACCTGCACAAACGCTCGTAGTGGTGGCCCCATTTCACTCTGATGCCTCCAAAGTATAAAATCATTTCAAGTGTTAGGTGAAGCTCAAGAGAGCGTCCTGCTGCACAGTGAAGGTGCTGTTCAACCCGGTAGGGCTTGCAGGGTAACGTGGGTGAGTCCTCCGCATCCTCCTGGAGCTGGGGTATCTCTTCCTAAACACCTTTGTTTTCTAAGGCGCTAAGGAGTGGGAAGGAGGAGGTGACTCCATTTGTTGCTTTCAATACCCCAGTTTCAAGGACAGCAGAAAACGGTACTTGTAGAGTAAATGTATCTGTTTAGCAAACCAAACTACGCTTCTTTAACATAAGAAGGGTGACATTTAAATGTTACATGAAGCCCATGTGCGTGCTCATTCCCGATTGCTCTTTCTTCCAAGCCCCTGCAGGACTTTGCTGGCACAACCTCAGGGGTTTTTGGTTGGGGAGGTGGATGGGAGCCGATCTCGGCTGGGCTCTGCCGGGCGGCAGCGCAGGTTTCGCTGCTCCTGCGTGAACCAACAGCGCCAGCTGGAGTTGTGTCTCTCCCCTCGCCCTGCGGATGCTGTGGGGCTTGGGAAGCGCTTGCCGCTGTCTTATCGACTCTCCCAGCCACTTTCCCCTTGGCGCCAACAGGAGTTTTGCCACTCTTTTCAAACTCATTTATCTTTTTGGAAAAAAAAAAAAAAAAAGAGTGTTTTCTCAATGACTAGAGGGTATAGACGTAGACCCATGTCACAAGCATTCAGCATTATCATTTCCTTTGCACTCAAATGTCATTTCTATTGTCTGGACTTTGTTCTGGACTGTTAAGACATACACAGTTACGGACAGACCCCAGACTGGATAAGGGGAGGATATGGTATGGATATATACCAGTAAAAGCCTGGACTATAAATAGCATTGGCTGAAAAGACAGAACGGAAAACACTTTTTTAAGGTCTGGTATTTGATTTCATCCTCAATAATTTGTGAAGAAAAGTCCCTTGTGCAAAAGAAACGTTCTTAATGCGTAAGTAGAGAAACTAAAGAATTCACAACATTAGTGATTGGGGTATTGAATTTTCACAAAGCTTATTGAGTTGAGTGCTGCATACCAAATTTATGTCCACGGAGATAATGTAAGTATGTTTTTGCATATTGAGTATGCCATCGTAATTAAATAAATATGTAAAACGAGGATGAATTACTTGTGCTGTCTCTATAGTTGTAACTTGCTCTGTGCTAGCAAATGCTTTAAAGAAAAGAAAGCTTGTTCTTAAGCGCAGTGAGTTTAGTGACATACCACGGCTGAACATCTGTGAGCGCATCACAGGTGAAAAATCCTGGCTTTCCTTTCTGCTGCAGCTCCGGGACACGTACTCCAAGAGCGGCATCGCTTGTCTCACCGGGGAGGAAATGGGAAATTTCCTCCAAAACCTGGATCTAACTGAAAGCGAAGACAGAGAGGCTGATCCCTGCTGGCAAGTAAAGTGGCACCTGGGAAAGTTAATTAAAAAGGTATTTGGGAACCAACACGCTGAAACAGTGTGCTTGGTGGTGGTACTATTCAGAGAATCCTAAAAACAGCAGAATAAAAGGGGGTGTTTTATTGCAAAGCAATCGTCGAGCCATACAGCTCGACGTCGAGCCAATCGTCAGCTGCAGAGTGCTTGCACTGAAGCAAAAACCAATCCGGCCATTCAGAAAATAATAAGGCAAAGACAACCAGTTTTTACTCAGCCAATTTCAGTGATAGGTTGGCTTATCCGGAATACCTCAGGGTAGAAGTGCTTGACTCGAGCTTGTTTTCTACCCGATGGTACAGACCATAGCGGTAGCAGAGGTGTCACTCCCTCTTTGGGAATACAAGGAGACCGGTGTGAGAAAATGAGATGAAATGTATCGTGGGGAGGGGTAAAAAGGTGCCTGGGAGAAGGTCTACTCCTGAGCTATGGAGCACATCAGGGGAGGAAAGAGCGAGGCGGGCGAGCGCACAGCGTCGGGTACAGCGCCGTCCCAGCTCAGCGTTCAGAGAACACCATCTCCTGCCTGACTTATAGTTCCTGTCATTTTGGCTACAGAGAAGAAAATAAGCCTGGCTGAAAAAAAAACAACAACAAAAAAAAAACAACAAAAAAAAAGGCTAAAATCTTCCGGAATGGTTTTCAAAAGCCCATCTCCTGCACATAAAAAAAAGCTCATACATAAAAAGTCACTTCTGGCTGAAACTTACCTGGCAAATCTTGCAGCCCAAAATAGATCCTTTATTTGTATTCAGAGACCTCGGCTCCTTTGGTGGAAGTTCTGTCAGTGAATTCCCTGAACTCCTGCAGAAGGAAAACACTGTTTTATTTGGTGGACGTTTACACATCTAATACACCTACTAGCTCCCTGAATGCTTAAAAAAAAAAGATAGCCTGGGTGCCAAAAATAATAAATGATGATGGTAATAATAATATAGATGGGTGGATAGATAAATAGAAATGTGGCAGAGCAGAACCCATCAGTTAGTGGCAAAACAGGTAAATCATCTCAAAGCATCGTCATGTTGCTGCAGCTGCAGCACCGTCGGTAACCAGAGTAGTTCGTTCCGGCAGTCAGCAAACAGTTATAAGGAAGGGGAATGCACAGAGTGAGATGTGCTGGCCTAAGAGCTTAGATAGATAGATATGCTAGAGGTATAAAAATAAATGAAATTTAATTTCTCAGAGCTAAGAGCCCACAGAAGCGCACACTGCCAGGTATTCTGCAAATGGAAGCTGATGCTTGTACACTGTACCTCTACTTATTTGAGAAAAGAGTGAGGGTCAAATTTTCCAATAGACTTAAAGCCCAGATGGCTGAGCTCTCCTGAAAATGTTTTCCCGTATATTTCATTACATAAAAGATGTAAACATAGGAGTGCTTTAATACAACAAATGAATAGTTTTTTATTTGCTTGTTGGTCACATCCAGAATACCCTTTATTCATGAGTTTGAGAAAGGAGTGTTCTTTCTCCTGCATCTATCAGTTTCTGCGGACAAACTAATTCATTTTCTCTGTGTTTGTTGACAGATGATGGCGAGAAGCTACGAGGAAAACATATCTGCAGTCAATGGTATGATAATAATTTCATTATCCGTGGCAAAAAGGAGCTGCTGGTGGCACCTGATGTGTAGTGACTCAATTAATTTTTTAAAAGCGCAGAAAACACTGACTAAGATCTTGTACTGGCAGCGAGTCATCGACAAATGATTGCTTATTACTCGAAGGCAAATTTTCAGGAGCCAGAAAATATGGTCAAGCGATTAGAGGAAGGTAACCGAGGTGGATGCAGAGGACTTGGCTTCTAGACCTCGGTCCCACGGTGTTACGGGGACGTTTAAACAGTCTGTTCTCCTGGGAACCGGCTGCCGTACGCATAGATCCGTTAAGGAATAGCTCTGCTGAAGCTCCTACAGCTCTAAACACGTTGAGTGAAAGAATGATGACCTCCCAGCGGAAATGCAGAGTGAAGACAACAAATACTAAACCTTAAAAGATACTCAGCATGTTAATATGGGTTATTTTAGGTTGCCTATTGGTAATTTTGGGGCAGGGGGGCGGAGAAAAAGGAGAACAAAGAGGCGTATAAAGACATTTCAAGGAGAGCCAGACAAATTTGAGCCTTATTAGCCAATATATAGCATGATTCAGTCAATTAAAAAAAAAGACAGACATACCTATTGCTTAAAATCGGGTCGAATGGGACAGACGTGCTTTCTGACATTCTCGCTTCTAACGTGAGGTTCCTTCTGTGGTCTTCCTCAGGTGACCGGGCGCTGACGCTGTCGCACACGGATGGGCAGCCACCCGCCATCAGGATCGCAGCGCATCTGACGGGCAACAGCAACAGGAGGAGTTCCCTCTCCCCACGCAGTAAGGGAAAAAACCTTTACAACCAGTTAAAGACGGCAGAAATTACTCTCTCATTGCTAGCCTCACGCTTACATACACTTTTTGATACTTGCATTGAGTTAACAGTAAGAAACAAGTCATAAAAAAAAAGCCTTTTTGTCCCTGGCAATGTTTTTTTCAGCTAATTCTCGCAGAACAGGGAGAAAGCCCATTGCCTCTGGGCACTTCCCTAACTTTCTTTCTGGAACCTTCATTAAGGGGGAAAAAAAAATAAGTATCCTTCTTTCTAACGTTAAGTTTTCCTCTTTTCTTTCCTTTAATTTCCTTCTGTTAGTTGTGTGACCAGCTGCTATGGTGACAGACCTGTTAGAAGTGCAAGACGGAGACAGGAGAGACTTGACATTCAGGCCATATTAATGAAAGGCTTGGTGGGGTTGCTACAGCTTTGGAGGGTATCGGGCACAAATGGGTATTTTAACTTTGTCACTAAGTAACAACGTGATGATTTTTCTCTTATTTGGGAGCAGAAAAATTAAAAATAAAGGTAGTTCATGTGAATTCCCACATAGAGCTAACCAGCTTGCTTCTGGACCTTCAAATTGTTTTGAGAACGGACATAACGAGGCACTGGGAAGAGCAGGTTTCCTTACTTTAACTAAAAAAACCAGACTCCCCGACTAGCAGACACCTGGCTTCACTACCCGGCTTTTAATTTAATATTTTTCTCTCTTTTTTCTCAAGTAGATCCCTTGCCCAGAAGAGGGAACGGACAAAAAATAAGCAACTGGGAATCGTCAAGAAAAGGCCACTCTTTCCTCTACAACGTGGAGCTAAGAAATGGCGAGTTGGTGATACCCCAAACGGGCTTTTATTACATCTACTCACAAACTTATTTTCGTTTCCGTGAGAACGAGAACGAGGATTCCGATTTGCTGGCACAAATCAGGAACCCCAAACAGCTTGTCCAATATGTTTACAAACTGACTAATTACCCAGAGCCCATTTTGCTCATGAAAAGCGCAAGAACAAGCTGCTGGTCTAAAAAGGCAGAATACGGACTTTATTCCATCTACCAAGGTGGTGTGTTTCAGCTGAAAAGAGAGGACAGGATATTTGTCTCGGTCAGTAATGGTGACATAGTTGACATGGACAAAGAAGCAAGTTTCTTTGGAGCTTTTATGATCGGTTAAAAGATGAAAATCGTGCTCTGAAGGAGCCAGTTTTCCTAGGCAGGACCAGCTTAAAATTCTATAAAATAGGGGATAATAAGCAAACACCGCAGCGATACCGACAGCACCAGGCTCCCCTTTCGCAGCTCACTCAGCCGAGGTCCGGCCGTGCCGAATACCCTCCCCCGCGCCGGGAAGGGGCGGCAGCAGCTGGCTGCAGCTGCGGATGGCGATGCTTTGCACGGGCGCGGGTACCACGTTCCCCTGCCCAGCCAGGCTGGGGGCGTGCGAGGATTTCACACGCCATGGATGATGCCTTCAGCCAGAACCCCCCCGGGCAGGTAAGAGCTCGCCCTCACCTCCACAGAGATGCTCCGCGCTGGCTCCGGTGGGATGGAGGATGCTTTGGGTCCGGTTACTTGAGGTAGAGATGGGACATCAAATTTTATTCGTGGTCTCCATCAAGACCCCCTCTTGAATATCAGGTCGTGTAAGGAGCCATAGGCGTGTACTGCTTCCCAGATGCCCGTGGAATGACTCTAGGAGGTTTTTTTTTGAACCCGAGTTCTACAAAGTTGAAAGGCCATCAGAAACTCCAAGTGCACGTCTTCATCTCATCTAACGAAGCACTTAAGCGCCTAATTAATTTTAAGCACACGAACAGTCTGACTGAATCAGGGTATTTACATGCTTGAAATTAAATATGTGCTTAAGCGTTTTTCAGGATCATGGCTTGAGTAAACACATTAGTTTGTCTTAATCAGGATATTGTACATAAAACCAGCTGCTGAAATGGCACAGAAGAGGTTTTGAAATCAATCAGTATTTTGATCAGCACATTATGATAGTGCCTATTTACTTAATTGCTGAGCTGCAAAGATTTCACCAGGTTTCCAACAGGTTCAGTAATGCAGTTGCTGTTACACTTGTTGACAGCAAGTACTTCATCTAGGGGAAAAAAAAAAAGTGTTTTTCTGTAAACGCTGAATTCTCTTAGACATTTGCCACAAATTAAGCATGACACGGTTCTTCCGTGTTTGTTTGTACTGGCCTGCGTTTGGTCGGCTGTAATGCAGAACAACACGCCCCAATGACTAACATTTTAAGGAAAACCTACACAACTACCTGTACTTAAACAAGAGCTGCAATTTGGGTAACGCTGTTTTGATTTTTATTTTACTTTTAGGAATGGGCGGAAAATTTTTGTAATTTTTGTTTAAACCGTAATTTAAAAAAAAAAAAAATGGCAACTATATTTTTTAACTCTATGAGTGGGACTGTTTTATAGTTTTAAAAAAAAGGAAAAAAAAAAAAAGATTTGCAAGTGTAAGCTGTGTGGGCTAGATCCTCAGCATAAATCGGGGAGCATTAATCAGCACATCCGCAGCATCGTCAGTGGACACTTGCACCATGAGTGCATTTTGCCCAGGTTCGGAGAAAACAGTGGGGGAAAAGAAGCTGAAAGCAAGAAAAAAATGGGAGGGGAGAGGAAGGCAGTTGTTCTGCAAATGTTACTTTGCATCAACAGAATGATGCCAGGAGAAAATCTGCGCTTTTTAATACTTTTTCTAAATGGGTTTTTAATACACTAAGGTTGCCGTGGGAACCTTCCCATTCGCCTCCACGTTCTGGTAATTAAATCACTGTACAGCCCTTGCGTATGGGCCTCATGAGTAAACATGCATCATTGATCTTACTACTTTGTCAACAAGAGGAAATGAATAGACACAAGCACCGCATTTATTTTGTCGTTCGGAAGAGCAGGTACGTTGGGTCACTTAAATACCTGCGTTTGAGCGGCAAGAGAAGAATTTCAGGAACACCATCTTTTTGACAGGTTGGGGCAAAGAAGCACACTGCCATAAGCCTAAAATAATGAGTTGTAACTTTTTTCTGCTGTTTTAACGTAGCGTCACATACACTGTTTTCAGTGGTAATCAAACACGTGAAATTCTTCATCGTTTACCGGAACACTTGGGTTTGCCTCATTAGCAAATCATCTATTTCAACTGAGGACAGAAAATATTTCTACAGTTTTCTTTCTGATTTCTGTATTTAATTCAGAAATTTTCTGCCTGCCGGAAAGGGCTAGGGAGAACAAAGCCATTCCCTACATATCTGGATGTCTCCTATAATTAACTCCTATATTGGAAAAATTACTTTTTTAAGTTCTCCTTGCAAATGGACCGGGCTTTTTTGATCTCAGCCCGGGGTTGACCCACGTTATCAGGTTTGAGAGGTTTTTTACCAGTTTGTTATATTAAAAAGTTGTGGTTTCTTTTTAGAAATGTTATTTTAGGGTCTTATTTGAAAAAAAAAAAATATTATTTGAACTGTGAAAAAGTATTTCAGATTTACTGGTGACGGCTTAGACTCAGAAACCCTCCTTTATGGCCAAGAACCGATTTGTGTAACGCAGGAGTGACGGCTGCGAGAAAGGGCTGGAAGGAAACTGGGGGGGATTCCACAAACTCGCAGCTGATGTTAAGACAAACCGTCTGTTACTCACAGATTTTTTTTTGCTCCACGTTCTCTCCTCAGCTCTCAATATATAACACAACGCCAGCTGTCACTTGAGAAATGCTTCCTGGCATTATCTCCCTTTTTTATCTAGATGTACATATTCTTGGTTTCTGACCGCAGAGTTTCTCTCAGCAGGGATCACACCGAATAATCCTACCTTATTTCTGAATAATCCAAAGCCATGCTTGCCAGGTATTCTTTCGGGGAGAGGTTATCAAGCAATATCAGAACGGACACATTTGAAGATGAATAGAAAGAAAGAGCAAGTTCTGTTCATACATTTGCACCCTGAGTCACACTTTTCATCTCACTTTATGTTGAACAGCGAATGTAGCAGATTTTTATTTGTGGATGTAGGTTGCAGTAAAATGTAAATATTGTAATTTTTCTACATGCATTTTGTATAAAACATTTTTAGTAAATAGTTATTTAGTCTTGCGGTGGTTATTGGTTTCATCCTATGCCTTCCATAACAACCCAGCCTGAAATCATTTCTCGGACATTGGTTGGTATCAGTTATAATCCATCAAATGCCACAAGCAGTTGCAACGCAAAGGACATAATGCAAGCCATTGAGCAACGCTGTATCGTGTAACGTGATTTAATTGGCTTCCAGGCCCTTGTTGGTGAAAAGCATCTGGAAGCAGTACACTGAAGAAAACGCTGAAAACTATCTCATGACCAGGGACTACAAAACCCTGAGCACTTCCCTTGAGGTCTTCTCATGTTTCTGGGCTTTGGCAATTACTTAAGCATCAGGAAATCTATTTAGGATGGAAACACCTAATTCTTGTCCATCACCAAGCTACAGTAGAAGATACATTGAGTTTGGAGGGATAAGGACCATTTACACAGATGTAAAGCAGCAGTAAACTGGAGATCCCCCAATGCTGAACACAAATGCACTCCTTGCCCCAAGAGCAAACGTGGGATACTGTCTGGTCTGTCCTCTCCGCTTCCAGAATTTGCCCCACCAAAAAAAGGTCCGAAACTCAGGCAAACCCTGGCAACTCAACAGGACATGACGGCATCATCTAACCTGAGCCCAGCCCCGAGATGGGAGAGGGGGTGGTTGGGCCTGTGTGTGCAGAGAAGGGCTACGGCCGGAGCAGCAGCAACCTGCCACAGCAGGCAAACTGCTTGCTCCCGGCGGTAAAAACCCTTGGAAAACTGCCCCCACCCAAGGGCTGCTTCACCTCTGAGTGCCTCCTTTTGCCATCACTTCTTAGCAGTTCCCAATATCGTCTCGTTCTCACTGCAGTGGGCTCTGGCAGACCCCCACATCGCCGTTCGATGTGCTGCACGTCTGCTTGATTAACGGAAGGCTGCTTGCCTCCCTAATGGACTCATAATCTAAATACATTCAGCCCGGTGTTTGTTTTAGGCTTTATTTGGAATAGACGAGCATGCCTCACGCCTCGCTAATCAGGTCTGTGTGCGCGGCTCTCCCTGCCACCAACCGAGCCCCACTGGAACCAGTATGCCATCATACTGGGGAGGAGCAGCCCCCGCAGCCCCAGATTGCAGGGATGCCCACAGGTCTTAAAAAGAAATTAATTCCTTTCTTAGAGGATGCTTTTACTTCAGCAGAGGGTTCTCTGTTTTTCTGGTGTTTCCATGGGAAAGAGGACGTGCCAGCTAACTGGCTTTTATTGTACCTTTCGTTACTTCATGAAAACGGACTTCTATTTTTTGCCTCTCTCCGCCTGAGTAAATGTAACTCTGATTGTTTGAATTGCAGCAGTATTCACTGCCCAGGCAGGATCAGGGATGCGTTTCTTGTACTCCCTGCAAACAGTCAAAAAGCCTGATTCAGACGCTGAGATTCTGAGGTTCATAATTTGAGTTTTCCGCTGACATCTAAATATTAGGGTCTAAGGAAAGATTGAATGTAATGATCAATATAACATAAATAAGCACGCTGAGACAAGATCTCGTTCGTCCCGCCAAGGCACCTTGCGTCATTCAGCAGCAGAAATGCAAGACAGATTAGGATGTCGTTGGATCTGATCCAGTTTTCACAGGTTGGGGTTTTTTTCTCCATGTAGAGTTACGTGGAAGTTTGTAGCAATTTTCATCAGAATCATACAAAATTTGGTTCTACATAACTTTTCTCTGTATTAACAGTCTTAAATTGCACGCTGGGGCCCATGTTAAAAATCATGAATTTTCCTCTGATTACACTTAACTGCCTGACCACACATCACTGCTGCTTTGTAATACCATGGCTTTTGCCGAGGCATTCATAATCCAAACCCATATATAGACATTTCCATTCATTTCTTCTGAAAGTTTTAGAGGTGACACGGAGTTGGGACACCGGGTCATGACAGAAGTGCTGTCAAGTCGCTTGTGGTCAGTGAGACGGGGTTGCAGCTTATGGCAGAAGCCTCTCGGTTTATCAGCTCCCCATTTTTATGGGCTGTTCTACCAGAGTTAATATAAATCACACTCTTTGTCTTTGATGCACATAACACTTTTGCACTGAACACATCATGTACACTCACAGCATCAGCAAACTTTAGAGAATCCAAAGTTGTTCAAAGTGCCCTCCAGGAAACAGCAATTTAAACCAAATCAAATCCAAGGCATAAATTCCTCCTCAAGACACTTTTGATTTTGTCTGAGCGTGAATTTTTCAGCTCACGTTATTCTCAATTCGTATTGAACCACGTGTATTTAGCCCATAGAACTACTGGGTGAAGCCAAAGTGGATTAACTGCAGATTTGCTGGTGAATTGAGCCAAGTCATCGCTCCCCGTTTAACATGAGATAGATGTATCAACAAGAAAGTATGACCGGGAATAATTAACTGTGCAATCCCACCCTGCATGGTCTGGCACTAAGAGAACTCAAATCATAATGGCTATTAATAAACACGTGTAAGTCAGGTGAACGTCTCCATCCAAAGCCAGGACAGCTTTGAGTCAAAACCTGCAGATCTTCTTTAGAAAGACCGTCCAACGATATTCAAAAAAAAAATGCAGGCTACATCTATTACTGCTGCCATGCTAGAAATTATTTCGTAAACACTCTGTACTTTTAACCCAGAGGGAACATACCTGTGTCGGATGAACACGTTCTCTCCCCACTTGGTGAGCGAGTTGAACGAGGAGGGACATGAATGCCCGCGGTGGGACCTCGTGGCACGAGCTGAAGCACGGCAAAAAGCTACGTCTGAAACAGATGCCGCTGAATTAGTGGCGTTAGAGCACAGCTTTGCTGATTAATAAACTAGCACTGTTTTGAAGCCCACTTGCAAACGTTTACTGCCGTATAAACACCTGCAAAGTCATTTGAGTGCATTCTGGGTTTTTTACGTTGTTAAGTTGGACTACCACTATTTCATCAGTGCTACCCGTTGATGGTAGTTGCTAAACTGTAACCTTTGAAAGCATACACCAGATGCTACCTTCTGTTCTTAAAATACATTTATAATAAAAGTCAAAACATCTCCTGCCCCTGGATATAATAAAAAAATGCATTTGCTTTTCTGCAAATTGTTGGAGCTGCATCATTTTTAAATGGGATATCTCTCCCTTGAAGTCTGTTTTCCACTGTCTTCATCTCTCCACAATAAAACCATAATCATTCCATACTCCAAGCCTTCAGATATTTCCATGACAACAAACAATGATATAAACAAGAATTAAAACTTTATTGGATGAGGAGAAAATGGAAAGAATGGAAAAGAGGAGAGAGATTTTAAAACTCCATAAATAGAAGCTCTCTTCTACCTTGTCTCCAGTGCTCAACACAGGTAGTGAATGCTGCCAAAGAGAAGCACCAATATTTTAAGAGTTCCATGAAAGGTAAATGTCCATTACAATGCTTTTTTTTTTAAATTATTTTTTGACTCTCTGTTTTGTTCATACATCCAGTTAGTGGGCAAAACCGTGAATAAAAAGTACTTAATTTCTGCCTCTTTCCCTCCATTTCTCTCACTCCAGTAACATCAGTGACTTCAATCTTTTCTGCAGTTGTTAGGGCAACATAAAAGTACTGTTCTTGCAGCTGAGGGCGAGTAGATAACTTTCTGGAGCCTAAAGCCATCTTTTTTCACAGCTCTTATATCTTCTGTCACCACTATCTTCCCCACGGTCCTTCAGCAAATGCACAGCAGAGGCAGGAATTCATTATCGTGCAACGTTTGTGGGATGTCAACTCTTTATATCCCATCAAAATTCGGCCTGCGATTGCCAAAGAAACCAGAAAGAATCAGAAAACCCGAGCTGCATTTCTTCTCTCTCAGCTGACTTTATTTCTGGCCCCGACCCCATGAAGGAAAAGCCGCCAGAGAAGCCCTTGACTCATGATACCCTTTAAACAAGAAGGGGACTGATGTGGCTGGATGCAAAGCACAACTGCCATTTCTGATCCCGTGGCTCATCACTCAGCACATCAAACTCCCAATGAACTAAGTCTTAATCCATTGCATTACAAGCTCAAGTTGTCTGGAGTACATAAATCTGGTTCTGCCTCTCTTTTGGCTACTTGATTTTGCTACACAGACCTCGGTCCAAGTATTATTTTAATAAGGAATATTTTTTTTTTTTCTGAAAAATAAAATAAAGAAAGCTTTTCCTCTCCCTGGGGAAAGGGAAATGGTCATTTTTGACAAGATACAGCTCAGCAAAAACTGGAAGAATTTCATGAGAATGAAGGATGCTCTCTACACGGAAAAGTCACATTTATAGCTTCAGGCCATTTTCTCTGCCAAATAGCAACATCCTGCAGTTAATGCCACTGGTCTGAGAATTTATCGGGGCAGTGGGGGGGGGGAAGTGAAATAATTCTTTATAATCATACAAAGTATTTGGCAGCCTAAATACAGAGGCAGTTACCAGCTCCTCCATGATATAGTGCGATGTAATTTAAATTAGATTGGACACAAAAATGTAATATGAAATAACTGTACATTTGTTGCATACAGCCCATGATTTTTCTTCAGAAGCATAAAACAATTACGTAGGCAGCTGGATAAACAAAGCGAGAAGCACGTTAAGCTCTTTCTTCTTCCCAACTGCAATTAATGTGTAGCCAGCCCCCATAAAATTTATCAACTGTTGAATAACTTGCTACAAAACTGTCTCCCGGTTCAAGAGCAGGAATGAGGAATACTGATTCCAATGAAACTGCAAAAATGTATCATCCAAATTAGGGTACGGACAAGGCACCAAGGCTAATGCTTGCATTCTAACAGAAAGTGCTCCGGTGAAAACAGGCACATTCAGAGGCACAGGCAGAGGAACACGGCATTGTGTCACACCACGCGTGTGCTCTGCCCTTAAAGAAAGCTCTGCAGCCATGAAATAGTGCTAGCAGAGGGAGTACACATGTACGTGAGGGCACCCTGGAAAAACAGCATAAAACCGTTTCTCAGCTGAATTAGGCTCGATGCCAACGTGGATCCAGAGCACCTGTCGCCCCCCAAGAGACGGGGTACAAGCGAAAGGATACAGCCCCTCTAGATAGAAAGACAGGGGAGAGAAAAGGTGGTATTGTAGCGTGCTCTCTCTGTCACTTTGCAGGGACAAGTTGGAAAGGAGGCGAGACACCCTCCTTACAGGTGTCCTGGAAGTCACTTTACTGACCCTGATCTCACCTTGTGCTGCTTCCATCTTAGTTCTACTTGGGTACAACGTTATCCTTTAGTAGCACAGAGGAGCCCGCAGCTGGGGAAACACAGTGATAATGGATGTGTCTGAGAAGGGCAGGGCGTAGGACAGCAGAAACGTGCTGAATCCAGATTTAATTGTAAGTAGATCATAGAGAAGAGGGTGATTACTGCGGCTTCACTGAACTGGAGCCTTACGGGGCTCCTGCCAAGATCCAAGGGCAGAGCAAAGGTGCAGAGGGAGGAGACAGCGATTGCAGCCCTCCCTGTGTTTCTACACCCGTCGCCGGGTCTCCACCTGCCCCGAAGGACCGCGCACCCCCGGCCACCGGCGGTTTGACGTGCAGGGAGAAGCCACCCCTCAGCTCCCAACCGAAGGAACTTCCCGCTGCTCCCAGAGCTCAGCGGCGACAAG
>VYZM01003399.1:455489-563371 GCA_013398915.1 Dromas ardeola
CAGCCCGCGGCGGCAGGATGCGGGAGGGGAGCGCGGGCGGCCGCGGCGCGGAGAACCGGACGGGCGCCGAGCCCCCGCTGCACCTTTTCCCCGCGCCCGTCCTCACCGGCATCACCGTCGCCTGCGTCCTCCTCTTCGTCATCGGGATCATCGGCAACCTCATGACCATGCTGGTGGTGTCGCGGTTCCGGAACATGAGGACCACCACCAACTTCTACCTGTCCAGCATGGCCTTCTCCGACCTGCTCATCTTCCTCTGCATGCCCCTGGACCTCTTCCGCCTCTGGCAGTACCGGCCCTGGAACTTTGGGGACCTCCTCTGCAAGCTCTTCCAGTTTGTCAGCGAGAGCTGCACCTACTCCACCATCCTCAACATCACCGCCCTCAGCGTGGAGCGGTACGTCGCCATCTGCTTCCCCCTCCGAGCTAAAGTGATCATCACCAAGGGGAAGGTCAAGCTGGTCATCCTCTTCCTCTGGGCCGTCTCCTTCATTAGCGCTGGACCCATCTTCGTCTTGGTGGGGGTCGAGCACGAGAACGGCACGAACCCCCTGAGCACCAACGAGTGCCGAGCCACGGAGTACGCCATCCGCTCGGGGCTCCTCACCATCATGGTCTGGACCTCCAGCATCTTCTTTTTCCTGCCCGTGTTTTGCTTGACCGTGCTCTACAGCCTCATCGGAAGGAAGCTCTGGAGGAGAAAGAGAAAGAACATTGGTCCAAACGCTGTCATCAGGGATAAGAACAACAAGCAAACTGTGAAAATGTTAGGTACGGCTCTTCTTGTGTTTTTCCAAAGGATGTGTGTGATTGTGTGTGTGTGTGAGAGAGAGAGAAAGGCTGGGAGAGCACCGGTAGTCCACTATAAATGCTTTCCTTTGGAAGCAACTATTGAACATGCTTCATACGAAGGGCTACACCTCAAGGTATTCGTAGAATAACTCTCCCTCTTTAGATTTATTTCTAACTGGTTTGAGCTGGGGACTCTCAAACAGTCTAATAACAATCACTGACAAGGACAAATGCTACAGCTACAATTAGCTAGTGCCCTGGAGATTTTTTTTGAATGTTTTTTGCTCTTTGGTTGTGGATACCAATGTTATTTACAGAAGGATAGTTTATGTGATTTTTAAACAAAACGAAACCCTTCTCAAGCCACAAAGTTGAGCTGCAGGCTAAGCAAGCAGGGTTGTGATGTGCACTTAGTTTTATATGAGAAGAGTATCAAGGTTTTAGCAAATTGGGGTTATTTACTCGGGTGGCCGTGTAAGCTTATGAAAATTAATCTGCATTTTTATATTAGCAAAACACCGGCATGTGCTGAACAGGGACCATCGTGTCTCCCTGGAGGTCTGTGATCCTGTAAATTCTCACTGACTTTAAGAAAACAGGATCGAGATGACAGATGCTGCCATTCCTAACTTTGTATGTTTACATTGCTGAATGGTTTAAACAACAGTTATTGTTGGCAGAGGGGAACACAGACGGTAAGGCACAAAGTCAGTGCGTGCGGTGGGAGTTTGATGCACGAAACCAAAAAAAGTTGTTCTGCAGTTTGGTGGCTGAAGACGGCAGAATCCTGCTGCTGCTGCTGCGGACTTTTGTTCAAGCAGAAAGTCCTGCGCAGTGCAAGTCACCCCGTGGATTTCAGAGGGGATGGGATGCTCCGCACCGAGAAGGTTTCACGGGCGGCAGCAGCTCTGCTGTGCTCGTTTCAGCCGGGTGAACGCGATGAGCTAATGAGCTAGACGAAGAGGTGGCAGCGTGTCCTAACTACCTTAATTACTAAATGGGAGCCTGGCTGATTTTTTTCTTCGCGCCCTGCTGTATTACTATGCAACAGCAGGCAGAATAATAAAAACCGCGGCATTCTTTGTGCCCTTTCAGCTACATTTTATGATCAACAGAATTACTTCAGTCTGGTAAGCGTGACCTTGGAAGTAATTCACCATTTACACTTCTAGAGTTTCAGGACTTTGAATCTCTACTTACAACAAAAGAGTTGCTAGCTTACATTACTACCATGTTTATATTTCTGTATGCTTAACCACAAAGAAATGTGAAGTAATACCTGTTTATTTCTGCCCTGAGGTATAGCCACAGGCATTACAGTATTTCAGACACTTTTTTTTCTTTTTCTTTTACAAAGGCTGAGAACAGCAAGGCTGGCCTCTGACAGAGCGCCAATATTCTCGAAACGATAACAGTCTGATGGAAAGACGGCAAGAAAAGAAGTTAGTAAGGGCTCAGTACCAGCAGACGCCCGGTGCTCTCACTGGGGTGAATGTTCTGCTTAAAATTTAGAAGGCGCTTTCTAAGACTTTACCAAGTCACGGAACGTCGAGTAAATGGGATTAGCATCACCGCTTCTTTTAAACTGCAGAGAGAGGTCCCTAATTAAAGCCCTAACTGTATAGCCTGACTTGCAAAGGAGCTATCGTACTCCGTTCCCATTGAAATCAATGGGATTCTGCAGGCATGAAGATCAAACTCTCAAAAGCCTGACCAGGGCTATGCATGCCTACATGTGGAAATATCGACCATGCCTAAAATCCTGTTTGTAATGACCATCGTGGTAATATTCATTATCCGGATTAAACTCCGGAGCACACTTATGAGCTAGGGAAACATTATCTGATTTTTTAGGTGAAGATACTGAGGAAAAAGGGGAATGGTTGGCTCAGGAAGATGCAGAGCTGGAAAACAGATACTCTGAATTTCAGCTCTGTGCTTTACGGTCCACCATAAGTATCCATTTAAACTCGGGAATGCTCGTTCAGAAAGTTTTTGAGGAAAGGTGCCGACAATCATCCCTCTCAGCTCTCTGAATTTTATATCTGTCTCCTGTGACTTGACAGGAGGAAGCAGGATTGCTAACAGAAGACAACAGGTTAACTGGTAAAAAATGCTTAAGAATGTCAAAAAACCCTTGCTCGACTTTTTCTGGTTTCTCTCTTTCCGGTATATTAATAGATACACTCAAAGCAATATGAAAAATAATAAAGGTCAATAGCAGACAGGAAATGAACAGAAAAAGTTTCCCTTTCTTTAGGATGGAGACTCGAATGTGTTCAAAGATACACACATTCCTATTACTCTGCTTATATTATATTTACATATAAAGGCAACCACAGTGATAGCGTAATATTACAGATATACCATATAACTATAATCACGCAGTTATATATTTAATTTTACTCTTCTTGGAGTAACTCATATCCCAAAAAAAGGACAAACTGGAAGGGCGCCCCGCTGTCTGTTCTTACCTTGGCATACGTGCTCTACAAGTCCAAATTCCGGTGGTTTGTTTTATTTTCGGGCCTTTGCCTTAAATAATTTTGCTTCCCAGTGATTACATTCTTCATTATAAACCACAGTGTTGAGTCTGTCACATTAGATGTAATTTGCTTTTGTTAAACCCTGCAGATGGTAGATTGTTGTACTTTTATTTCGTCACCCTTTTGATCTTTAATTCTCTATTTATGAAAACATAAGTTTTATAGGTCAGAAGTATGCTACAGCAGGTTAGTTGTGCAGTATACAGGCGGCCTGTTTAGATGTGGTCAACGTGGATTAAGTATTACTAATTTGTACTCTCACAGAATGTATTGAGAGACAAAACTGAAAATTTATGGGATGTATTTCTGCGCTTTATGATCAATTTGTTATAGAAATAGAATTTTGAAGTCGAATTTTAATCACCCAGGTCCTAATACTCATGCTTAACACGATTTCTTCTGCTGTTTTTATTTTAGTTGTGGTGGTATTTGCTTTCATACTCTGCTGGTTGCCTTTTCACGTAGGACGATATTTATTTTCCAAATCCTTTGAAGCTGGATCCCTGGAGATCGCAGTGATCAGCCAGTACTGCAACTTGGTGTCCTTTGTCCTCTTCTACCTTAGCGCGGCCATCAACCCCATCCTCTACAACATCATGTCCAAGAAGTACCGAGTCGCCGCCTGCCGGCTCTTTGGACTCAAACCCCTTCCAAAGAAAAGACTCTCCAGCACGAAACAAGAAAGTTCGCGGGTTTGGACAGAACCGAGCGTTATCACATGACACGTGATTCCCAGCGCCACAGCGTCGCTTACACCAGTATTTCCCAGAAAGCCATAACGGAACAGAAAGAAGGGGAGAAACTCAAACCGAAAGGTTAAAGCCGTACTTGTGTCATCATCTGGAGTTGCTGAAAGATGTAACGTAGGCAGTTAAAAATTTACAAAACAAAAACAACAAATGAAACTTGGAGACTATAAAAGGAGACGCGTGGCCACAGAATTTGCCAACACTCAAGTATTGTTTTTCTTCTGCTTTTGCCCATATGATTATTTTTTTTTTTTCACACTGACTGTAGCAGGAGAGCTGGGCTTTCCCAGCCTTCGCAGGCAAACGGAGCCCAGTTCGCTTGAGAGTTCGTGTTACTTCAGGAGCTGATAATTCAAGCTGAATTTTTCCGGAGTTAACTTTAGTTTTGCTAAGAATTTCGCTAGCGCATAACCAGACGCTAGAAAGAGAAAATGGAATTGCCTTTTTGGAGTGGTAAACATGGAATTTGATACAGTTTTCATAATCTTGATTTTTAAATAAACGAACGTTTTTCTCCGAATAAGGAAAATAGTTTCTTAAAAAAAAAAAAAAAAAAAAAGGAGAAATAAAATGGATAATTTTTAAACGTGATAAAAATATATGACCTGCATGTCATGTCCAAGTAGAAAGGCAATGAAAATAACACCTTCACGGAAGTGGCTTAGAACATGACTGTAATGAAATATTATTTTTTTTTTTACATATATATCAACGGGACAAGGACAGTGCTGACTTCAGGACTGCAGTGATGCTATAAAAATATGGAATCCAATCTCCCACCAAAGTCATATATATATTTTTTTCTTTTACTAGCCAGATCGTCCCTACTCGTTCTGTTCAGCTTGACTGTGAACGACTCGACGTGTTTGAACTCGGAAGCTTTTAGTTGTTTCGATATTTCTAACGAGTCTGTGGCTGCCTGTCCCTCTGCTGCGCACCCCCGTACCCCCCCGAAGGCTGCTAAGGACAGGTCTCCCGCCTGTAAAACACCACTTATTTCTGTTTGAAGCGTATCAACTGGTTCCCAGTACCACGTCCCCCCATAAAGCCTGCCGTGCGGTTGTACTAGTTTGCTGCACTATCAAATCCAGAACGTTTTTTTTTTTTTTTAACCAACGCGACCTGACAAAGTAATAGAAAAATCTGCATTACGACACACGGGCAGACACATTCTCATACTTGATCCGTAAAAATCTTAAATTCAATTGATTTTTATAACTCGAGTATGCCATTGAAAAGCAAAATAGAAAACTTTCCGTCCTTTATGCTAATAAGTATGTCTGATATTGCCTCTATTGTCACACCGACACGCAGATTTTGTGGCCCAGCTAATAGAGCTTCGGAGCGTGCATGTGAAATGGCAGCTTTCTGTTTGTTTCGTTCTAGTATTTATTACCAGCTGGTCCACAACCCGTTCTCCATACTGAATTGCCTGTTAGCAAAATTCCCACCGCCTTCAACCTCCTGTTACCGCTGATGGGCCATATTCCACCGGTTACACCTTTAGCTGATGGCGCTGCTCAGGTATAACTAAAAAGAGAATTTGGCCTCTTCTGTAAATACTGCGGGGTTTTTATCACCCGCTGCTTTGCTTGGGCCAGGGGGCTGGTGGCTGCTCCTCGCTGTGGCACCTGAGCCTGTCTTGCTCCCCACTCGTACCGAGCACAGTTTTGATGTATGCCAACTGATAAATTAAGGGACTAACGAGGAGCAGCGCTAGAGGATCATCCCCGTCCCATCTCTAACCACCCTCCGCCTCGTTGCCCACTTTGTTCTCTCGCTTGTTGTGGACTGACAAACAGATCCGGTGGCAGATGTCGCGCAACTCAGGGAAACAAGAAATTTGGGAATCTTGAGAAGATTGTGAAGATGTGAGCTCACTACTGACGTGTCTGTGTAAGTGAACCGGTCACACGCCTAGCGTCACATACGTGTTTCAAATCTCAGCTGTGCCTGTGGTATTAAACGTGAACAGAAAAAGAAATAAAGCGATGAGAGCCTTTTATAACCCTGCGGGGTGAGTGGTGGCGGAGGATGTGGGATGGATGCGGGCAGGCTGGCTCTGTGCCGCCACGCGCCGCTCCTGGCCCCGCGGCATCGGGATGGGGCACCAAACGGGTACCGAACGGGTACCAGCATCACCCACGGTGCGTGGGACTTCCCGGGCTCGCTCTGGTCCCTGCGAGTCAAACCTGTGTCTCAGTTATCGGAAGCAATTCTGCGTGGCCAGAATGGTCCCTCAGAGGCTTTTATCTGGCTGAGAAGGTGCATTGTTGGGTTTTAATTTTTTTTCCCCCAAACCTATATAACTAACTTGATTAGGCTATGGCTTTTTGTTTTTATTTTTTTGTTTGTTTATTTGTTTGATTTATTGTTTTTTTTAACTCAGAATAATTGTACCATTAAAGCCCCGTGTAGGCATTTCATTTCTGCATATAAACTATAAACACACAAATTATTTTGTTTAACCTAACATTTCATCAGGAAAGTCTGCAAATTTTAACTCTACCAGCACCGTGAAATTGCCTCAACTTTGTGTATAGGACAGAACATAAAAGATTTCATCTGGGGTCACAAAAGTCAGAAAGAAGGAGACTGGCTGCTCATTGCAAGGATGGAGAGGACTTCTCCCTTCTCGCTTAGGGAATGGACTTGTTTCTGCAAGTCATCGAACATTTGGCCAAATCTAGCAAAATAAATGTATTTCTATTAAAAAAGAGTAGCCACCTTCCTATGACTCTTGCACAAGCAGGAAAACATTTCATACCCAGAAACGTTCAAGCATTTAATGCACGCTGTTGCTGTCGCCCCTGCAGCTGGCTCTATACCATCCCTTAGTTTTGCTTCCCTCAGTGCTAAAACTGTTCTAGACATCAATGCTAAAACCAGTGGAGTGTCACTTACTGGCACGCGTTGACTCCAGAGAGTGGACAGGGTCTGCTTCTTCAAAGAGGTACCAGTGCGTAATTAACTGCTTTTATATGGAAAAAAGAAAAAAAGAAAAAAAAAATTAAAATCACCTGGGTAACCTTCACTTTTGCATTGTAAAATCAACTATTGCCATATGTCTCCAGAAAGATACGTACCTCCCCGGCAGCACCGATGGGCGAATACGGCATTGCTCGCCTCAAGAGATATTGCCTCAGCTGTAGGAAAGAACTTCATCGGGGGGGAGAAGCGCAATCAAGATTTCGACAGCATTTTTTACCTAAGAACAGCGAAGTCAGTCCAAGATAGGCATCATGAATTTATCTCGGGTAGTAACATGGGGCAAGGCTCCTCCTGCCTTGTCTCCGCCAGGTTCCACCCGGGCAGAGCAGATGCTGCAGGCAGTGGCAGAGCTGGCGCTGGTGGAACCCTCCGTCTCACCTCATGTTCCTGGCGTCTTCTCCCCAAAGCCTTCCCTATCTGAAAGGGCAGGCGTGAGTCCCCGGCTCCGTTTCGGGTCTGGACACGGCTTTTGAGGTCTGTTTTACGTGCAGGGAAGACAAGAGCCCTTGCAGGAGCTGGGCTATCCATTAAGCGTGGCAGGCAGGGCAGCTCCGCAGGGAGATTTCTTTCAGCCATAGGCTGCATTTCTGGAAACTCTTCCCTGTAGGAACAGACTTTGCCAATTCTGACTGAAAAAAAAGCCATACAAGGGCTTTATGAGTCAAAATTTTGCTGTCTTCTCACTGGCCTGTATGTGAGCAGCCCATATAGGAAATAACTGGAGGTTCATTCATTAAACATCTTAAGTTTTAAAAGCTTTTCTAACTCTGCATTTTGCATCACAGCTACACAAAAAAACAGGAGCAATTTGACTGCATTTTCTTTCTTGGCAATATGTTAAATTGGTGATGAAATAGGTCAAAAGCACTTTGCCAGAAAGCTTCATTCATTTTAGAAAAGTTCTTTTGATGGAGTCATGCACAGGCAGCAAATCATGTCTTATTGTATTTCTTGCCAAAAAAAAAAAGAAAAAAAGAAAAATAGCACTTATATGTCAAATTTTGAGTTGATAGATAGTCAGCATTTATGTAAGTTTGTGTCAAGTGACATTTGCATAAGCCCTTTTTGAAGCAGCGGCCGTTAGATACCTAAATACTCAGGAGAACCTCCTCTCCACCCCGGATCTGCTGTAGCTGGGGTGCTCCCTCCTCGTCTGCTGACGGATGGGAGGGCGGCTGCTGATGCTGACGGTCCCTTTGCAGGTCTGAAGGCAGCTGGTCCCCCACCGCTGCCCGAGACACCCCTGCACTTGGTCGTGTTGATCAGCACGTTCCTTACGGAGCTCTTAGTTCCTCTGAGCCCTCAGTCAACGTTTCCTGATGGGTTGCATACAGCCTGCATCACCTGCAAAAGACCTGTGGCCTTGAGGAGGTAAATTCCGGACAAGAGGTAACAGGCACTAACTTCAACATAGGAAGTTCCATCTAAGCCTGAGGAGGAACTTCTTTACTTTGAGGGTGGCAGAGCACTGGCACAGGCTGCCCAGAGAGGTGGTGGAGTCTCCGTCTCTGGAGACATTCCAAACCCGCCTGGAGGCGTTCCTGTGCAACCTGCTCTAAGGTGACCCTGCTCTGGCAAGAGGGATGGACTAGATGATCTCCAGAGGTCCCTTCCAACCCTGTGATTCTGTGAAATTCCGACCTGAGAAGTAAATTCAAAATTTGGTACAAAAAAATCTACCTGACTCCTCATATCCCAGTGATGCCAGTATTGTTACTTCCACGGTCCCTGAACCGCCCTCCTCACACCGCGGCCGAAAGCACAGTGAGTAGATTTTACCCTCGCAACTTTGGATGAACAATATTAGCCCCAATTTTACAAAAAGGGAATTAAAGCACTTGGTGTTCTAACCCCTTGCTCAAACCGCACTGTCTCAGAGCGATGGGATGCAGATCCATCCATCTCCCTCCGGGCGTTATTCCTCGGGCTGTGGGCTGCTGCAGGCATCTCCGAGCATCATTTCTGTTCCTAAGCCGGAGTGCTCAGCACAATAGCCGGAGATAAGCGTTATATGGGAAATAAGTAACCCCCGGCTGACACCGCAGCCTCCGGAGAGCTCGGCCAACGGGAGCCTGAGCGGGGAAACGCAGGCTGCTCTGCCGAAGCCCTGCTTCTGCATGCCTACCATCAATAACAACCAGCGAACAGGTACTAATGGCTGCGGCAACATCTACACCCGCAGCGGGATTCATATCTACACCCGAACTCTTACACTCATCCCTGTGTCTGCACACATGCAGGAGCTTCCTGGAAAATCCTCTGGATAATCCAGCTGGGTGTACATCCCGCAGACGCAGTTGCAGGAGCTGGCATGCCTTGGGAAGCCCTGGCGTGATTTACACTATTTTACACTATTTGCTGCCAGGCACGTTTAGCTGGAGCTACACACTGCCCAGCCGTAAGGCCAGCAGTGCACGGCGGAGCTGGAAGCTTGTAGGGCGTTAACATGAAGTCCCTCTGTTCGTTTTGGTAGGTCCCTCAGCCACGTAGGGCAGTGGGACGCACACACACACGTACACACCCCACACCCCCACCTCCTCCCACCCAGGCGTCCCCACCTGAGGTACCGCAGTAGACTCCATCCCAGCTCCTCACAAAGACCAGGAACTTCACAGGAGCAAAATAATTTCCTCACGTAGACGCGCTTACCAATGGCTTTTCACTCTGAAATGTGATTTCTGACAAGAAACAGGTAAAAACTCCAGGGGTTTGTCTTCAGGTCCCATGTCCTCTGCCAAATTTTGCCAAGAGCAGTTTGTTAGGTGGTGGGCTCCAGCTTTGGCAGCTCTATCAGGTGGTGAAATCACAGTTTGGGTTTCCAGAAGCCCTGGCTGCTGCTGTTTAGGAAAATAAAGAAAAGTGAATGTTAGATTGCAATCTGTCTTTTACCTCTAAATTGTGATTATGCAAGTGTAGTGAAAGAGGATGAAGAAAAGACAAATTTAATTCATCTTGTATTAATGAAGGTTTACAGGTTGCTGAACACTAGCCACTTCTGCTTGCTGTTGAGCCTTAGTACGGTTGTCATGCCAGCACACAATATAGTACGTTAGTATTATCGAACATAATTAATACATTTGGTGGGCTTTTTACAGGCTTTCTCAGCGCTTTTCTCAGCAGAAGGGTCTCGGTTCCCTTTCAAGCCCAGCGCTTGCATCCTGCTGCTTTTCTCATCCGAGTTGTGGACTGGTGCGTGCCATGACTTGTCAAATGAGAGCAAAATTCAGAGCCCCTCATTAACCCAATACTTAAAAAAAAACCAAACCAACACAAAAAAAAACAAAAAAACAACTCCCCAGGTACACCTGCTGTTGCAGCATTACCTGGATCCCATCACTACCACGTTACAAAGGCACCCGCACGCTGCTGGCCACGAGCAGGCTTGAGGAGCAAACTCAGTGTCGGCAGCGGACTATAAGCGTTGCGCAGTATGCCAGCAAACCAGCTGATGGGGTGTGAGCAAGCACAGAATGGAAGGGCTTGGAAGGCACCTCTGGAGATCATCTGTCCAACCCCCTGCCCGAGCAGGGTCACCCAGAGCAGGTTGCACAGGAACGCGTCCAGGCGGGTTTGGAATGTCTCCAGAGACGGAGACTCCACCACCTCTCTGGGCAGCCCAAGTCTCTTTAGTCTTCCCTATGGTTTTGGGCATCCACAGACAAGTACCTATGTCCTTCCCACATGGGATCAGCTCCGAGCAGACACCAGTGGTGAGACTGCTGCCTGGACCCTGGGACCATCTCTCACTAGGAGGGTACCAACTCCTTAATAGCATCTCAAGTGAGCGCTGCCCGGTTGCCAATCTACCGCTCTCATGTTCTGTGCACAACTACATCCGTTTGCAAGCCTGCAGGCTGCTCCTCCAGCTGTGCTTGGAGATAAACCACTTGGCAATGAAGGCATTTTATTGCTTTCCACCCTTTCCCTCACTGGGAGCGAAATGAAGGTTTGGTGACGTGAGATAAAATCGCTCTCAGAAATAAAGTACCCCATGGTCAACTTCAGAAGCTGCTCTGAGGGCACAGGAGATGCTCTGCCAGCATTTGGCCCCATTTTGAATGCTGCTGGATCAGAAGAGAAGAGCGTTACTCTCTTTTTTTTTTTCTCACGTTCTGATTGATTTTCGCATGATTGCAGTGCTGTCCACGAGAAAGGAAAGGCATGGCGATTTCCAAGCCTTTATTCACATTGTTCTTCTCTGCACAGCCTCCTTCCACAACCCAGTGCTACAAATCATCCTTCATTAGGGCAGGCAGGCAGGGAATCTAACACCACCAGCCCCTTCTTTAATGAGCCCCGCAGCACGACGAGCTCTGAGGTGCAGAGATTTGAATAACTTTAACACGCCGATATTACAAAAGACAGCAAAACCTCTTATTGCAAATCCTCATTGAAAGTTAAGCCAATCTCCACGATCACACGTGGGCGTGTATTCTGCCCAGTCGATAGCACTTTGGTATTTTTATCAAGCGGTGACAATGCCATCGATTTTCGTAAAAGCGGCTGTGCTGTGCCAGGGGCACCAGCGTGGGGCTGCGAGAGGTGCGATCTTCTGAGCTACTGTGGCTCGAACACGTAGTTTTGAACCCGCTGAGCTATTGTTAGCTTGTGAAGAGGGAGGCGGGTGGCCAGCCCAAGGGTTTCCAGCCCTGGTGGAGATGTGCTGGAGTGGGGCTCATCCCTCCTCACCTGCCTTGGGTGCTGCCCCAGCATCTACTGTCTAATGCTGATATAGAAGGAAACAAACCCATTTCAGATATACTCAGAACACAACAGCGGTTTCTTTCTCACAAAAAGCTAACCAATGCCACTCACAAGAGCCGCTGCCACCGGTTGCCCCAGCCTCGGACCAGCTACTCTTGCTGCGGTGTCAAAAACCACCGGAGGTTTGTATTTACCTGCTTTCTCTTCAGTCTTGTGCCTGATTTCCCACATCACAGTGTAATTTGGAGCCTGCCGTGTAGCTACAGGAGTGCCATTGCCGTAGGCTGGGGTGAGACCTGCATCAAACGTCCTTTCCTGCAAGACAGGCTGACACAAGCCGGAGGAAAGGGCTTGGCACCATCACCGCCCAGGCAGGGCTTATTTAGAGAGCAACCAGAGGTTCGTACAGCTATGACGCTTCCGATGTCAAAATACTGAAGTCAATCACATCACACTTTAAACAAGAAGGACATGAGACAGAGCCAAGGGAGGTGACTCTGCCCCTCTGCTCCGCGCTGGGCAGACCCCCCTGCAGTGCTGCACCCAGCTCTGGGGCCCCCAACACAAGCAGGACATGGAGCAGGTTCAAAGGAGGCCCCGGAGATGCCCAGAGGGCTGGAGCCCCTCTGCTGTGAGGACAGGCTGAGAGAGCTGGGGGGGGTTCAGCCTGGAGAAGAGAAGGCTCCGGGGAGACCTTAGAGCCCCTTCCAGTCCCTAAAGGGGCTCCAGGAGAGACGGGGAGGGACTCTGGATCAGGGAGGGGAGCCATAGGATGAAGTGGAACGGTTTTAAACTAAAAGAGGGGAGATTTGGATTGGATATCAGGAAGAAATTTTTCCCTGTGAGGGCGGTGAGCCCCTGGCCCAGGCTGCCCAGGGAAGCTGTGGCTGCTCCATCCCTGGAGGGGTTCAAGGCCAGGCTGGACGGGGCTTGGAGCAACCTGGGCTGGTGGGAGGTGTCCCTGCCCAGGGCAGGGGGTGGCACTGGGTGATCTTTAAGGTCCCTTCCAACCCAAACCATTCTATGATAATGTGCAGAAGAAATGCCTAACCCCCACACTGGAGAGAAGGCAAAGACAGGAGCAGTAGCAGCTTAAGCACTGCGATCCAGAGCAATCGCAATTTTGGAACCACACCTAACGCCACACAAAGTCCATAGAGCAGCATCCCAGGCAATACTCAGCCCTGCCGAGTGCAGGGACCCCCCTTTTTCCGCGTGTGCCGAAGCCCCAGCGCTGCAGCGAGGGCTGGGCAGGCGCCCAGCAGCATCCCCCCCTGCTGCCGGGGGACGTTAACGTGCCCAGTGCCACAGAGCCCTCCGAGCCGAGGACACCGCGACCAGTTCGCAAGCATTCTGGGGAAAGGAAGGGCTTTTAAGCTGTAAATTAATAAATACAATATTTGCACTGAATTAGGGTGAATTTCTCAACTCTATTCACATGTCAATCCTCACAAGACTTCTGCATCCCTACCCTTTGCTCCATTTTGTTTGTAGAGAATAATGGCTTTCATATGACAGAAAGTGAGAGAGATAAGCTAATAAAATTACCAAGAAATGACATTCACTGAGCACACTGACCCAAGCAGTTATTTATTAACCGTGCTAGCAGACCTAAAAATAGCTTTGATTGCATGCAATGCCATCTATGCCAGCAATTAGTACAATAAACGTAACTACTCAAACTAATAACAGCACATTCACCTCAGTAACAGCAGATAGCAGGCTAATCCGCTGTGTTTGAAAGCATCTTGTGAAACCTCTTATTTTTTTCATTTTGCCCAGCCAAGAATCCGCGCATCGTGAGAGCAATTGTCAAGAGCAGAAACAGATGCAAGCATTTAGAACTTATTAAATGTAATACCGATGAAATAGCCCTTTCAAGGGATCTCAGCTGGCTTTCTGCTCAGCCGCAAAAATACTGAAACAAAAAGTCCACATCCTCCTCTCTACTTACTTGTGGTTCTCATTTCTGAGAAGAATAAGGGATGACATTTATATCTTCACTCCGAGGCAGGTGAATATTAAGGACAGAGAATATAATTCTACACCACTTCAAGGAATCAGAACGCACCACGAATTCTGCAATAATTCTGCAATTCTAGAATAAGATTTGCATAGGAAATGTAATTTATACATCACATTTCCACAATAGTTTCTTTAGAACTTTTCTCTAATACCTTTGGGTGCAGACAGGGCTAACAAAACCATCGGGTTCCTGTAGGTGTCATTGATGCTTGGGGGGGGAATCATCCCGTCTCCCTTATCCATAAATTGCTCAAACGTTGCTGTGGTCTCGAAGGATCCATTTCGGTTTGGCATGAATGGGTTAAGATCGGGTTGTACCTGGAGTCTTCTTTAAAAACATGAGCTGGTCTGGTTTCGTGCCCCTTGTTTGATCCCAAACAAGCACACAGGCAAGCAGAAGAAAGAGGTTTTGGGCTGGGTCTGGCAGGAGCTGAGCAGTTCAGCTCCCTCAGCTTCCCAGCAGCCGGTCTTTCCCTCAGGCGGGGATTTGGGTGCGCTGGCAGCACCAGCCCTCGTCCCAAGACTGACTCCCATGTGTCATTGGAGGCTCCTTCTCTGCAGATATCCAAAACCCGCCTGGACGCGTTCCTGTCCAACCTGCTCTAGGTCACCCTGCTTTGGCAGGGGGGTTGTGGACTAGATGATCTCCAGAGGTCCCTTCCAACCCCGACCATTCTGTGTGATTCTGTGAACTGCCACCTTAAACTTCAGCAAAAGGCCAAAAATACACCACGGCCATTGAAAAGTGGCGACTTAAACCATCCATTAGAGATGGACACAGGCTGGAGCTGCTTCCTCCCATTCATCCCCGACTCACGGTCCTGCTGGACCTTCCCCACCGCGGGACGAGGACCCGCTCTTTCCCTGCCAAGCACAGCACAACAGCGTTCCTCGCTTGACAGTGAGGATGAAACACTGAGCTCCCACCAGCACCCGCTCTGTCTACAAGGTGTCACCGTCCCTCCGTTCAGACCAGAAAACCGGCATTCCCAGGGAACGCTCCTCCAGCTGCAAGTGCTGGGAGACCTCCGATGGCTCAGCCAAGCTGCCCATGGCCCGGCCGAGGACACAGGCCCTGCCGAGCCCCTGGCCCCCCAGGGAGGAGCAGCTCAGGAGGTGCTATTTAACACCGCACCCCCTGGAGGCCTCTTGGAGCTCCCAAAGTATTTAATTTCCAGGGGTATTTTCAAATAGCTCTGCTGTGTGGAGATTTTCAGGGGTATTTTCAAATAGCTCTGTGAGGGAGAGGCAGGAGGGTCTCCGTCCCCAAACACAAAGGCTGGAGGGAAGATCTGCCCTGCTTCAAGCCAGGGCTATTTATAGCAGCCTGAATTTGAGCATCTCCTAAAATTCAAAGACTTGAATGACTCTGGGAGGAAAGGCTCCGCAGGAGGCAAACAACATGGACTGACGCTACCTCCGGATCCTGTTTGCTTTCGTGTTTGTCCCGGGGAGCAGGTGGCTCAGATCCCACCTCCTCTTGCTTTGATACACCGGTTCCTCATACAGAACCCCCCCCTTTAAACAGGGCTCAACTCTCCTCCACCAAACCAAACATCACCCAACTTGCAGCAGTGGCTGAAAGTCAAACGCAAAACAAATTCTCCCCATTTCGGTGTTGAGCAGGCTCTTTGATTACCGACCAGAGAGAGAATTGCTGCTGCTATAGAAACCGCAGCCACCGACCCGGGGACCACGCGCTGCTGCGGGCAGACCTGGAGGTTGCTCAAATTGCGAGATGTGCCATGGGCCACATCCAGCTCCCGCACCCGCCCAGAGGTGCTTCGTAAGGCCACGAAAACATCTAAAAATACAAGCCCCTGCTCTGTTTCAAAGCTTTTCAAAGCAGATACTTTTCTATACTTCAGATGCCAGCAGCAAGAGATGTCAAAATACAACATTTCCCGAGCCCGGTTAACAACTTGCTCCTTATTTCCTTGTAAAACAAAAATCCATTGGAAACTTAGTGCTACTTACCCCACCTCTGCCCAGTTTGGGTGCGGGAAGGAGACCCAGAACCTCTGCACCAAACCTGTGGGTTACAACACAACAAGACAACATCCAGAGCTCAAAAATCCCTAAAACCTCCCTCAATCCCATGGGCTTTAACCGTCCTCCATCACCTCTGCGGACACTCACAGCAATACCGTAAACCAGGGACTACTGAAAATAAAAGATCTCTTCAGATAATAAGCAGTAATTACCATTCTATAGACATATTTAAATGATTTTGTTAAAGAGAGATTGTTTTGGCAAGCACTGTTTGAATTAAAAAAAGCTGACCAACCAAGTGAGAAAAAAATGCCTCTATTTATTTCCTTCGGAAAAAACCCACTCACGTTGCAAATTGCAGTAATTAAAGCAAACAAACAAAATGTTGTATTTATGCAGTGATTTGAAGAAGAAAAGCTGTTTAAAACCCAAACATTAATGTGTTTGCAAAGAAACACGTATACATACTAATTTTTTTTTATGATGACTAATTGAATTTATGGACAACACAAACTCATTCCCATTACAAACCAGAAACGTCCCGAGTTAAATCTGGGCCTCCCACTCCTGCTTGAGGCTGCAGCAGCACCATTAACCTGCTGCAAAGGGGCCCCACGGGCTGAAAAGGGCTGTATTCAGTTAAGAAAACTCCCGGTAACATCAGAAAGAATTAAAACATTTATTGGGCATAAATATATTACATATACACTACAGATACAGTTAAGTCTTACATACATAGTGTAGTATTTGCAAAATCTATACATTAAAATTGATATGGCAGTTTTAATACAATGCATATGAAATAGTCTAAAATTTACAATACAAGAAAACTTATGATTATTATTTTTTTTTTTTTCTTTTTAAAGTTGAAAAGCTTGGAATGTATGTTCCCATAGTGAGGTAAAAACATTTTATTTTTTTTTCTCAATTTAAAGAACTGTGCAAGGATAAGGTTCATACACATTCAGTTCGGGCACTTCTCAATCGTGACGCTGAATACTGAGCTACCGTAGCCAACAAACAGGAGTAGAAAGCATTTCAAGTTCATAAAGAAAAAGGCAGAACAATAGAAAAACGTCTTTCTCCTTCCGTAAGGGTTTTAAATACTTAGTGTTTCATTCTACCTTTTTTTTCTTTTTTTTGCTGTTGTTCGTGATTTCTCTGAGAGCAGAGAGCCCTCGGGTTGGATTCAACGCCTGCTATTGCTGGATCCAAGGGCATAAAGGTGTAGGGGAAAAGACAAGGCATCGGCAAAGGGTGGGATAATGGAAATGATAATGGAAATCAAACCGGGAATGGTTTAAAAATCGGTGATGCTTTATTTTTTTTGTTAATATATGAATGACAATCAAATCACTATGGCAGAATACACAAACTAAAAGAACGTCAAATTAACGTATTCAGGGCCGGTCCCAACTCCGACAGAGTATTTTCTCCGATAACCTCGGGGCTGGGCTGGGCGTTCTCGTTAGCATGATTATAAGGGACACCGAACAAATTAGCAATGACAGAAATGCTTCACGTGTAACCGATTGCTTTTCGCTACACTCCTGCTCACTGCTTTTCGTATCATTTGTATTTCAAACTTTCAGAATCGATCAAATTGTCTCAGGCAAAGTGGGTCTGTTGGTTTGTTTTTTTTTTTTTTTTTTTTTTTTTTTGAAGCAGGGTTTTTTTTTAAAAAGGTATCAAGCTCGGATTTCATAGCAGCACTGCCGAAACAATATTGAAAAATAAAAAAAGGGAATCTATTCAAATTTCTGGGTTTCCAAACTAGCCGTCTTTTCGCTGTTTTAAAAAATACGCTCTTTTCCCCTCCATTGAAGACAGCTGTGTTATGCTTTGCTCACAAAATACAGAGGCAAGGTCACGAAGTTTCATATCACAAATAAATTTAAATAAGATGTAAATAAATTTGACAAGCCATGACTTTGGCGAGAACAAAAAAAATATATATATTTAGCTCAATGCCATTAGTTTGCAAGGCTAAATTAAACTAATTAGAGGCAATAACAAAATACAGAACATTTCTACTATTTGCTACATCTAGAGAGGCACACAGAATAATTCATTGATCTTAGCACTTTCTTTCCAGAGATGATTATGTTTTTGGATACATGTAAACGTTTGAATCACTGATAATGTGGTTGGTTGTTTTTTTTTTGGCATTTAATGTACTAGATGCTCCCATCTGCAAAAGCACAAGAAAATGTAAGAAGATTAATAATACTAGGAATGCTGCCAGGTAAAAAGTTGACCTAAAGTACAACAGTATAAAACAGACAAAATATAACATGCTACGGGGAGGGTGGGGAAGGGGATTAGTACATAAGTACACTTTTTATTTTTTATTTTTTTTTTTTACAATAAATAAAAGATTGCACTGTAATTGGTATTTAAAGTACTGTATGCAGTATATAGTATAAATAAACCTAGAACAAAAATAATGTTGTTTTTTTCCCCATTACTTTGGTTAAGGGAATATTATGCTAGTACAGGACACTGAATCTTAAGACGATGGAGACAGAGCACAAAATAGCCAGGACAAAAGCAAAACCAAGTAGCAAAAATATACAAAAACAAGAGGCAGGAAAATACACTGTGTCTGTTGCACCCTTTTGGAATCTATTTGCACCTCCAGCTCATTTATGTCCCTGAGGTACTTGCACAATGTTGACTTAATATAAATAATCCAATGAGTGAAGAGTTAAAATTCTAGTATCCCGATGGATTAAAAGGTGTATCGTGGAAGGGGCAGGCAAGAGGAGGGGGGGACATTCCCACCAGAGCAGGACTCCCATCGGAATTTTGCCGTGTACCAAGTTATTTCAATTAACCCTGTGGTAAGAATAGCACAGACACCCATTGAAGGTATTGAAAAGAAACACACCTCATTTCTGATACCTCCAAGAATGTTCTATAAAATGGACACCCCTCCAATAACAATAATAATAATTAAAAAAAAAAAAAAGATCAATCGACAGTAAAGTTTGCTTACATCGAGCGTAAATCTCACCTAATTCAGTAGAGGCAGTAAGCTGCCACCAGCTCTAACCATATAAATCAGGATGAACATAATAGAATAATATCTAGTATTAGATTAGGAATAGTTATATACAGTGACAAACAGACAAGTTAAAGCAGCTTTTAAATAGCTGAACATGGGAATAACTAACTATTGCACAATGCCCTCTTACTTAAAATTACTGCTAGGAATCAAAATGGTAAAAAAAAAAAAATCTATAATGCTTCATAATTTATATGCAGTTTGGTTATTTGATCTCTTATACAGGCAGTTTATAGTGTTGTAACTGTAATGAAAAAGTTTTTTTGACTGCGGGATATTGTTCCGATTTTAATGCGCTAAACAGTTAAAATAACAATTTATGTTTCATCTTGAAAAAAAGTGGGGCAAATGTAGTGAATAATTCATAGGCAACATTGCTAATACTGTTCAAGGAAAACCTGGTACTGTTGACTAACACTGCATTCTAGTCTTACCACTATACACACTCATGACTAATGTTTAGGAGGAAAAAGAGGAGACAAAAAAGTGACTCATGATTAAAATTTCCTAAATAGTAACATAAAATAAGAGACTGTATGAACTTCAGCGAAAAAAAACAACGTTGAAAAGGCAAATTGGTGACAATTTTGAAACCGTGAAGGAAAACAATCTTGCTTTTGGTATCTGGTTTGCTTGTTTCTCCAGTTTGACCACTTCCTAGTTTTGAATTTCAAAAAGGTGCATCAAAACACTGATTTATCTTTCTTCAAGCTAGAACTGTAAAAACGAGAGAAGTATATAAAATGTATGGTAGAACAAAAGGATTTCAAAAAAAGGAATATCTGAATAAATGTGTGGATTATAATGCGTAGCATTAGTTAAATTTGTATCTCAAACTTCCATTGAATTCTCTACTTCATAAAGAAGTATTGTAATATACAGGCGAATATAATTGACAAACTTGCAAAGCCAAGAACAATGAGGGCTGCAAACTGTTCATCAGTAGGAATCATGCTCTTTATCTTCGGGTCATCTATGCTTCCCATTTCTCCCGCAAGCATGATCTCGTTTCGCTGAAGCATAAAGGCAACGGATGGGCTGAAAGGTCCACTAAGCTCCTGTGAGGTATCCAAGCACCGGCGGCAGACGCAGACACGAAAGCGATAGTCTGTGTTGACTTGAAGGCCTGAGATGTGGAATGTGCTCTCTTCTCCCTTGTACACCTTCAAAACGAAACAGCAAGCAGAGTCATGAACAAAGAGCAAGACAACCTTCTCCTCCTTTCATAGCACCAAACAATTCTAAAGGATTTGGGCCAGAAATTTAAATTTCAAACAATTTAAAAGGACTCGCGAGGATTTGGGCCAGAAAGTTAGATCAAGTCTGAGCCTTGTAACTCAGCTCTCAAGGGAAGAACTCACTAAGTCACTGTAGATTTTGGAAAAACAGAGGCACGCGGAGAACTATGGAAGAGGCGTCCGACCATGAGAGGTCTCGATACAGGGCGTTCAACAGAGCCAACGCACGCAAGGACAGACACGACTTCAGACAATATATCAGCCGTGAGACGTACTCGTCTTTTGTGGGTCTGATAAATACTACAAACATAATTGCTCTTAAAAGGTGGCTACATGCCTAAAACACCTCTAAGACATAAGCACCGTGTTTGGCCCCAAAAGGAAGAAAAGCCGCAAACTAAGGTTATTGGAAGACATTCACTGTGTAATTGTAAAATTGGTTACAAATATTATTTTAATGTACTTTCCTCACATTTCTCTCAAGAGTCAGCAATCTTGCCAGAAATTACACTTTCAGAATTGTGGAAACAATAAAATATTATTAAGGTATTAAAAAAAAGCTCCTCTGTTGCATTGTAGTTGGTTCCTTAGCAATCCAAACCCATCATGTATTTATGTTAATCAAATGTAGGTACTGCATGACTCGGAGAGCATGAGTCACAATATGAGAAAGAAGAGAGATAACTGAATATCTAAGAGACAGTTTTGCGACTTAAATGGAAAGAGATCACTGGAAGCATTTACAAACTCTGAAAACAAATAACCAGTCAACGATTTATGTAACGGAGGAGTGTTGAAACTGGTATTTTATGAAATGAAAAAGGTCTCACAAAGTGCCTGTGTCTGCTGGAAAAAACCCATCCTGAACTTCAGATACTTCTTCTTCTGCTCCTTTAGCCCGTTTCCTTCTCCTCGCTGTGGGAGCGGAAGGCTGAGAGCATCTCTGCCCGCCGGGAGGTAAGAACCCAACTTACAAAAGGGCAACAAGAGGGACATTAAACCTGAGCCGATCGAGGATTTCCTGTGCATTCCTCTGGAGTCAGACATACAGGAGGAAAAGGAAGAGACACGTTCAGCTAAACACCACTTCAAGAGTCCAGCTCTCCTGCCCCTGAGACTCATTCCTCAGTTAAAAACCCAGTCTCTGGTTTCTTGAGAAGGTCTGGGACCAAAGATTAAGGCTTTTCTTTCATTCGTTCTCTCCCCTCCTTTTAAACTTCCACATTTTTTCCAAATACAGTTTGAACAATGGTGACTGAGCTTCCAGACTAAGTAGAAGTCCTCGAACGGGCTTATGTTTCTTGCCCCCGAGGCATAAATCAAGAAGCAACGTTTAAATAAAATTACGTTCGCTTCCTCGGCATCCAGAAGCAGCTCACTCTAGCTCAAGTGAGAGGAATACAACAAATTCATACCGTAAATCTCTACATTACCCACAGCTATGCACTGTTGCCTTTCTTGTCGTCTTTGCTCGTCTTCCCAACGCCAAGAAGTGAGTCATTAAGTTACAGTAATACAGTAATTGCAGGGAAATCAAAGCTGCATGTGCTGTAGCGGTTCCATAGCAATAACGCGAAAGGTTGAAACATCCGTTTACAAAGCATACCTCATTCCAAGAACGACTCTGCCACTCTGTTTTCCAAAGGCAATTCCATTTCTAATACCCACCTGTTGTGGGCAACTGTCCTCCATCTACTCCATCATCAATCCTACGTCTTGTAGGTGGTTAATACTTCAGTTTATTCCCAAATATAAGTGATCATGCAAAGAAAAGTTGCATGCATTTGGCATGCAAATGTAGGTTCAGCAAGTAATTAAAAATGGATGTGCTCTTCCACGGCACCAGAGTCAGGATTCTTCTACTTGGAGGACTTACCCAACTCCCATTTCTTTAGACTCCGAGAGACAGTGACTCAAAGCATCTATCCTTACAAAACAACTCTAGTCAAGGTATGTTTTCTGGTGCTCTTGCAATTATTAATTTCATTTCAAAATGTATAATCAGAAGAGCGCTACATGCCTTTGCCATAAATCTACATGCCTTTGCAACCAATGTGACCACTTCTAAAACAAAATCAAAATCCAGTAGAATCCACATAATGACATTCAATAAAACACTTACAATCTAATCTTCATAAATTACATTTAACAGGTACTAGGGATGGGATATATACAACGTGTCTCTGCATTGAAAAAACCTATCCAGTGAATTACTTTTTCACTTGCTTGTTCTGTCAGGCTGGTGAACACCAGTGTAACTGGAGGCTAAGTTTGGCTAAATCGAAGACCTGTATCTTCATTACAGTCTAATAAAGACAGATGACCACGTTCACTCAAGCCAGCTAGTCAACAGCACTTCTCAGAAAAAGGCCAGACAAGTGGGAGAAGAGCGCATCGTTAAAGTTTGAGAAACAGTTGAACACAAGAATTAATATTAAGTAATGAGAAAGACAAAACATCTCCCATGCTAGAGCTAGGAAGGTGGTGGAAGTTGTCCTGCTTTCAGTGGTTTGATGAGTATTTATCACCAGTGGATCTATGCCCTTTCTCAGTAACAGGTAAAAAAATTATTGTGCTTAATTGTCATTTAGAGTAGCCTCTGTATCCTCCACAAGCGGCTGCCGCGAGCACACCCTGGGGACACTACTGGCTCCAGCTCCATTGTGGCTGCATTAGTATCTGTAGGACCAGGCTAAGCCAAGGCAGGATGCCCTCAGTACAAAGATATGTGCTTGGTTGACAGCACAGTTACACCCTGTGAATGGACTTCACGTGCACAACAGAGAGGAAAAAAAATAAATCTGATAATTATGTACAAGATCTTTAACTTTGCTAAACAAGTATTAAACCAAAAATGACTGTATAAAGCAGCACACTTTTTTATATCTAGCACATTAAGCTTTGGTGGCCAACACATCAGAGTAAAGTGGCTATCTATCTAATTTATCACTTCAGTGCCTAAAAACAGCTTTTCCGCCTAGGTACCTGAGAAAATAATAAAAACACGATGAGCTTTTTTGCCCGGCTCCCTCAATGAAAATATCATCACAAGTAATAAACTGCTGCTGAAGCCTCTTACGGCTTTTGATCCTATTGATCAACCCAGGCAGCTCAGAGAATTCCTGTAGGCAAGTATTTCTCAATTTCACCGACACCATTAAATAATTCCAAACCTGTTCCACCTTCTCCGAATAACAAAAATGACAGCCAAATAATAAAAATCGCCCTGTTAAGTGACACACTGGAAAGTGTAAGATAACCTCACCCGGTTGTTGCCCTCCACTGCAATGACCAGTCTATTTAATAATTAATAAAAGCCTATTTTGTATGGTGATAAGGAGATCAAGAATCAGAGGCAGGTTGCAATCTATTTAGAAACCACACTCACTTGAAAGGTTTAATTTCTTCTAAGCCATCTGACAGATTTCTCCTTAAGAAACTGGCTTATTATTTTATCCAAACACAAAATCAGCTTCCCTCACTCCCCCGCTGAGATGCCCGTACACCCTTGTTGGCTTGGGCAGCCTCGTCTCCTAAACAAAGCAAACAAGAGCCCCTCAGACCACCTTCCGCGAGGTGGGCTGCACTGAAAAACTCTTAGCAAAAGGAAATTATTTGTTCCGTCTCATGACACATCAGGAGGCAGAGAAAATACTCAATGTAAGTGGTGTTAATAATAAATGCCAAAACGTACTGTACATTTTGTATGCACAGTTATGTTGTATTTTGGCATGCAACCAGTACAAGTGCCTTTGACTTGCTATTTAAAATAGAGAAGGAAACACTATTTTTTGCTTATTTACACAAATTAACAGTGCACTAAATGGGTTTCAGAGATTGTGTGTCTTACAGAGTCTGAAACAAACGAAAAACAGTAATAAAAATTAGAGCTTGGTAAGACTGATTGGGTTCTCCCAGGTGTCCACCTCTCGTGCAGACCTGAGCAGGCTTCCCACACCTTTGCTGGGGGATCCCTACACACCCAGCGCATCTACCCAGATCTTTTCTTCTTTTGGAAAGAGTTTGGGGATGGTTTTCTTCCAGGAGAGATGTGGCGGGAGCCACTGAAACACCATGGCCTCCAAATTCTCGGAAATTTCAAAGGTAGAACGTTTTGCCTCACTGGCAAGCAATTTAAGGATAAAGATGCTTTAAAACTCAGCTCTTGTTTCCCAGGAACAGCTCTTACGAAGGGCTGGCTCCTCAGTGACTCCATCGGGAAACTAAAACTTGGGCTGCCGAGTGTTCCGACTGTTATCCCGTGCTCCAGCTCCTGCGCCGCACAGCCCAGCCTGCTCCCCAAGCTCAGATTAAAGCTATGCAACGCTGGAGACAACTCGAACACACCCGAAAGCTAAGTTCTAACTGAGTAAGCTTTGCTAGATGAAACTGCGAGGAACAGAAAACCAGACCTGGGCCACCAGTTCCTGCAATCTGCCGTGATTTACATCCCGATTCGTAAACAAGGGAAATTTGATTTCCTAAAAAGAACTGTAAAGTCGTAATACCATTGCTTTTTGAAGTATTTGAACAGATAAAGTGTACAAATACACAAAGAGGAACACATCGCTTAAGAAACAGGAAAAGGAATATTTAATTTTTTTTTAACGTGCTATTAGGGAGCTAAAATCTAGGGAAACTCTGTGCTTGACACCATGCCACTGTGTGCACACAAATGCTCCCCAAATAGTCATGGGATACAGTCACATTCTGAAAAGTCAAACACAATCATCATTAAAAAGTTCTAAGGCAGCTTTCACAATGATAGGATCTTCCTTTTCCAAGCTTTTATTTGGGCAAAAAGACTAAAACCTACTGCGTAAAGCATACAACATTCTTGTGAATAAAACTCCATCACACCCGTTTAAAATACCTAACGTGGTATGAATGCTAAGCCAGTATCACCAAAGTCATATTGCCACCTTCCCAATATGTTTGTCAGAATTTCCTGGGGGAGAAACACAGATTTATATCAAACATTCCCCCATTCCCTATAAAGAGATCGACATGCATCATCGTCTTGATTTCTGCCATGGAGAGTCACTTCCACAGATGGTAACGCCGAGTAAATGCTTTATCCTTTAATTGGTTTGTTCTGCTCCAGGAGATACCTGCACATGAACTTAGGCTCATAAGCTTTTACTCATTTAAACACCGAAAGCAAGAATTAGGGCTTTCAGATGAAATGAGGAAACCGGTTTTGGTCGCCTATCAGCTGTATTCACCCGAAGTCAATCAACTGGGCGCAGACAGGGAGATGTGGCTCCATGGATTTGTAACGTCTTCCCAGTTAAAACTGTTCAAGGCCTTGCCCTAAATAGTTGCCTTAATTGCTGCAAATAAAGTGATCTATTGACAGGATTAAAGACTTGTTACAAAGAAACAGCTTTACATGTTTATTAGTTGAAAAGTTTCAGTTTTAAGGTAATTTTAAAAGTGGAGTTTTATTCCATGAACCTCTTCTCATCTGCGTTTGGGCTGGTGTAAACCATGTCACCAAACAGAGACAACTGTGCCCTGGAGGGGGAGTGAAGGTGAAAGCGCCCGAGGCTGAGTGACCCTGCATGCGATATGAAGTCCGGCACAGCCCATAAATAGTTTGAAATAGCTATTTGTCGCATTTATTTCCACGCCAGTAGGACATAAAAAAATATTTCATGCAGCTATTTTTTTCTTCTTCTTGTCCAGCTGTCCCATCCCTGGCAAAATGCCCATCACTTAAGACACTCTTCTTTCTCATGGGTGCATTTAATAGCCTGAAAACCTACAATATTTTTCATTTGTGCAACCTTTCAAAACCATCTGCAAAGCTTTTCTAATATAATATGCCCCCTGAGATACATATGCAAAATATCTATGTCACTTGCAGGGAACAAAACAGATTTAAAAGTAAATTTAGGACTTGCGCTTAAAACCTAATTAACGTATCACTAAAATTACTTTTCAGCCAAAGAATAGCAAGCGATCACACGTGTGCCACAGCAAAGGTCAAGTGAAATGCGTTAGCCAAAAAAATCAGTGACTATATTTTTGTATGTTTTTATCTCCTATTTAAATAGTTGATATATTTTATCTCCCATTCACCTAACAGGAGGCAAGAGCATGCGCACGCAGCTACTGCAGCTCGGCTAACGCAGAGTCAGCCAGTGATGTGCCCCGCTGCTGAGAAGACACCCACATTTGCGATGAAGCCAAATATTTTTGATGGGTGAAACTGATTTCTGAGACCATGAAACAGCGGGACTCTCCCTGGTTTCCACGGCTGGTTATCAGCCAGCCCAACTACAGAAGTCACAGCGTCAGCTTTGAGCATCCCAGCCAGGGGCTTCTTCTAGCGAGTCACTCATGAAAACTCAAACAAAACACTCCTCAGCAGGGTCACGCTTCATGAGAAATGAAGACCTTCAACATAAAGCCCTGAAGGTGCTTTTTATTTCCTTTACTGCTGGGCTTTTTCATACCACAATGTCTTGACTGCGAAGACGAAGCCATCGTCCACCCTGAAGGAAGACGAAGCCATGCCCAATTCTCCCCAAGGCCACCCAGAACACTTGGAGCACTGAAGCTATGCTTACCAAAGCTGCACCTGGAGGTTATACATCACGGCTACTTCGTAAATCAGGCAACAGCAAAATGGGTCCACTTATCCACTTACCACTGACATTTTGAGGCCAACACAGTACACGGAGGTTTTATTACCGATACCAGCACCAAAAATGTTTCCCGACAAAAGCAATAGTTAGGTTTCTGAATCTCTAGCACCCACATTAATTCATTTTTGTTATTTTTGATAATTCATTAATTTGCAGTAACACTGAAAAACAGATTGAAGAGGAGCAAAGGCAGTTTCAAAGTACCACCTTATTCACATTTTTAAGAATTTAATTTAAGGTTTAAAGTATCTCATTCCCTGCTTTGGACTTACTTGAAATCGGTATGACAATGAAAGAAAGGACAGGGGGAAGACAGGCAGAAGGAGAGTCCAGAAGGGACAGGTGAGGATGGAGGGGCGGAAGCCTTGCCCTCTACTTCAAGAAATGGACAGAGGGTAAAGAGCTGTCTCTGAAGAACAGACACGAGCAGGTTGAAAGCTAACGGGTAAGAATTAGAGACCAAGGCAACAAAGGGAACCTTGCGGTTGGAGTCTACTACAGGCTGCCCCCCACCAAGGGGAGCCTATGGATGAAGCCTTCTTACTCCAGCTACAGGAGGCATGGTGCTGGCAGGCTCTCGTCATGCTGGGGGACTTCAACTACCCCAACATCCGCTGGAAACGGCGAGCTCTAGGCAAGGGAGGATGAAGGGACTTAGAGCACCCCTGTCGAGAAGGACTTGGGGGTACTGGGGGATGAAAAGCTGGACATGAGCCAGCAATGAGTGCTCGCAGCCCAGAAAGCCAACCGTATCCTGGGCTGCATCCAAAGAAGCGTGGCCAGCAGGGCCAGGAGGTTGTTCTGCCCCTCTGCTCCACCTGCAGTGCTGCCTCCAGCTCTGGGGCCCTCAGCACAAGAAGGACATGGAGCTGTTGGAGCGGGGCAGAGGAGGCCACGGAGATGCTCCAAGGGCTGGAGCCCCTCTGCTGTGAGGACAGGCTGAGAGAGCCGGGGGGGGTTCAGCCGGGAGAAGAGAAGGCTCCGGGGAGACCTTAGAGCCCCTTCCAGTCCCTGAAGGGGGCCTACAGGAAAGATGGGGACAAACATTTTAGCAGGGCCTGTTGAAAGAAGACAAAGTGTAATGGTTTTAAACTAGAAGAGGGAAGATTTAGACTAGATACAAGGAAGACTTTTTTTACGATGAGGGTGGTGAAACCCTGGCCCAGGTTGCCCAGAGAGGTGGTCGATGCCCCATCCCTGGAGACATTCCAGGTCAGGCTGGACGGGGCTCTGAGCAACCTGATCCAGTTGAAGATGTCCTTGCTCATTGCAGAGGGAGGGTGATGGACTTTAAATGTCCCTTCCAACGCAAACTATTCTATCATTTTAAGACAGGGCACAGTGGAAGTGCACTGTAAATCACGCAGTCAGGAGTTGTGATAGGTGAAATAAAAGATCTAGCTGTGATCGAGTTGTTCTCTTTCGGGTGCACTGGGGAAATGTCCACTTGTGGTCTCCAATCACGACAGACAAGGAACGAAGGATCAGCCATACTTCACTCACTCTGTTCTCCCATTGCAAGAAGGGACAGTTTCTGTGGGGCAGCTGATATACAGCAGTTACACATCCTTGCATCGAAACCTTAGACAGGAATGGGATGGCTGAACAAACCAATTAAAAACTGTGTAATTGACTGAAATCCTTCATGGAGGGTCTTGGAATTGGCATAGTGAATGAGGAAGATAATCTACCCACTTCATCCTCTCATCTTTAGACAACAGTTAGCACCAGCCGGTTCAGAAGAAAGCATGGGCGGACAGAATTGTAACTTTGCAAAGGTTAGTTCAGTTAGAAATAGCGATTAACTATGGACAGAGCACAAATCACTCCAATAAGATAATGATGTTCTATACACTCCCTCTGGGGACAAAACAACCTATTACAGCCCTTAATTTTGACTCAGCTTTTACCAAAGTTCAGGTTGCATCACCATAGGGTATAATTCAACACAGTCAAGAGAAGCAGCACAGTAAATGTTCAAAACCGTTTCCATTAGATCGTCAATTTAGCAGTATCAAAACAAGACCATTTTCCTACCTGCTTGTATTCAGATTCTCTTCCAACCAGTACCTGCAGAACGTAACCGACAGGGTCTCCCTTCATGGGTGGGACCGTTTCCCAGGTAATTTCACAGGCGTTTCCTCCCAGCTGTGTCACTCGAGGGGCTACAATGAAATTAAATGCGTTACCATTTAATACAAAGACTGCACTGAAATCTTGTTCATTTTACACACATTGTAATATACAGGAACATTTTTAAAAGAGAACTTCAGCACATCACAGGGGTTAGTAGCACATAATCTGTACTCTTATTTATGTGGCCAAAAAAATCAAATTGCTATCACCACTGGATGGAACAAAGTAAAACTGGGGCTGGATTTTTAAGTCACTCAAAAGTCACATTCATTTCGGGACAGTCTTGCCTGATTAAGCAGTTCAGGATTCTTGTGGTATTAAACAACAACAAACACTGCTCACAGAAAACTGCGTGAGATTTAGAGCCGATTAACGAGCTCCGAAGAAGCAGAACCCAAATCACCTCAGCAGAAGGACAGTGAGCTGTTAGAGCATCTCTCATCTGTCGGCCGTGTGGGCTGCTAGAAAGGGGAGTGGATGTGATAAAAAACTTTGAACTTTTAAAATTCAATTGCAATGCGGTGCGCTGATCTTTTCGAAGCAGAGGCCAACACACAAATTACGCTGGCATTAACAAAAGCAGCAATTTCGTGAAGTTCTGAACAAACATCTGTGCCAGTGGAGATGCTTGTGTATTCCTCCCATGCTACACACTATTGAAAGAGAGGAATAACGTAAAACATTTCATTCAGGAAAAGGGGAGAAGGAATGGGAGAAGGAAAGCTAAATAATCTTCTGTATTGGGGATTAAGTCCAGCCTGGGAAGGAAAAGTACAAGCATAATTTTAAAGACTTGGACTCATATCTAACTCTGAGCCTGAAATTCAGATGGTCAGACCTGGTATTTGTAGCCAGGCTTAGACTGGTGCTTTCACTAGAACTCTTAAAGAAATTCAATTTGTCAGTTGTTACAACGCTGCCGTCCTTGGGAGAGGGTCCCTCACCAGCTGAAAGCCAGAAGAGACCATACTGTGCCCATGGCAGCTTGCAGGTGAGCCGAGCAGGGTGCCGACAGCGGCAGCATCTTTACAGGTACAACTAAGCACCTGCCACTGGAAGGCATCAAAATAACCGTGACAGCATCCAGGGGCCACCAGCCTCAAGCCAGCACATGACCAAAAAATGAAAGAGGGAGAAAAAAAACCAGCGCCAAACACTTTACCAAATGGTTAACATGTGCACGTGCAAGGACATGAGCTTGTTAAAGGCTATATAGATTCCCAAACCGACGAAAACAGACAACAGGAGAGTCTATCAAAAAACAAATGCTTCTGCTGCTGCATACGTTACATGAATTTTAGACTAATTCGTTACCACCCAAGAGGAACACATGAATCATATGCGGACCCAAATGTAATCAATATCCATTTGCTTCTCTCTGCACATCTGCCAGTGTTGAGAGACTGGTAATAGATGCCTTCATCTCAGATGACAACAACATTTTCAATTATTTTCCGTCCTCCTTCCATCCCTCACCCCAATACATGCAGAATTTTGTCTGACGCTTGTACAAAACACTGCCATTAACAATAATGCTATTTTAGGGTTGGTATCACTAAGTGAGCAATGAGGATACTTTATACGAGAATAAACACGTGCTTCTGATAAACTTAGCTCGTGTGCATCACCTACATTCCTTTGTGTTGCTCCAAACAGGGAAGGGAATCAACATCATTTTGCCTCAACAGACCTCTCTTCCCTATAGCATCACCCCCCCTCCCCCGGCAGCGTTCACTAACAGAGTGTTTGTTGTGCCCTTTTCTCTGTGACAGCCAGTGTTTTGCGATGTACCCGTGGTCCCAGCCCACACACCACCCCGTACCCACACCGTATGTCGACTGCTTGAGAGTCAGTCCAGAACATCAGTCACATTGAGGAGGAACTAAATAGGCAGACAGGGAGTTCAAAACCAAACCCTAGTTGAGATCTGAATTTAATAAAATGGATTTCTAGCCAACAAAATGCAAGTGTGACTACAGCGCATGCAGGCATCCCTGTGCTAGCGTTATCCACTTCATGCAGCTATGAGAAGCAACGGCAAGATGGACTCGGGTGACAAGCGCCCGTGCCCAGGCACCGATACCTTGTAGATGATGCTAAAGCTGTGAAGCACATCCTCCCTGCTACCCTCACCTACGCCAACCTGGTTCGCCTAGCATGAGCTCCCTTGGCTTTGCTGGGCTGAATCAGGATAATTCACTGCTGGGTAAGTATAGTTCCCCTTGAACACCCCACCAACCACACAGAGGTATCTTCTTCCAGAAACAGCACTGAAGCAAACGCCAAAATCCAGGGGACAGCCAGATCCAGGTAGGAATGAAGGTGGGATTCTCGCATACGCTGATTTTAGGGTAGTGAAGCCGAAGTCCCAATTCAGAGCAGCTGACCTAGGGAGCAGGGAAGCTACACTCCAGCAGGGCTTTCCCCTCTGTAAATCTTTGACCATGAACTGTGTCAAAACCACCAAAGCCAGGTTTTAAATATAGAAGAGCGAACGAAACCTCTCTGACAAACGAACGGTTGCTGTTTCTCACAGTAAATGGTACCACTTGACAAAGGAGATTTAAGCAGACAGGAGACAAAGGTGCCTCTGGTCTCAGCTCAGCTTATCTCACAGCTGATACACCGAATGCTTTGCCTTCAGAATAGTTCTCCTTCCTTGGAAAGAGGGAGCAAAATTACTCAGGGCAAAATTTACACAGAGGAAAAGAGGTTTCTTTACAAAACTTCATTTAATTTGGCCTTTTGCTCTTCTAGTGGAACACGTGCTAAGTGAGATAAAGAACCTAATGCTTTATGTATGTGAAATATCGTTAATAATTTTATAAATTAAAGAAAAAAAATGACTCTGAAGTGCTGTGCTGAACATCACCTGCACAACTAAAAACAACACTAAACTTTACTAATGCTTAAGTTGGTATGTACACGTATATACTACAGCTGTTACATCCCTTACAGAAGTGCTGCCGTTAATCCAGAACAATCCCTTGGTAAACATTACTGTTACCAGCAGCATTTTAACAGTTTACGTACAATAAAGTGGTTGGCATAACATTTATATTGTTTATATGAATTTTTTTGGGGATAATTTAGCTTCTCACCATAACGTAACTTCGCAATCCACAGAAAAATACACGCAGCACAAACTGATTTTTCACGTGTTATTGCACACTTATGCCAATCCTTACAAACCCACTGCATACGTACCAATTACTGAAATAATCACATGTTATTTATGCATATGTAAAAAAAAAATAATCTATGACATACCTTTGATTGCAGGTGGGACTGACTTAGTTGTGCAGAAGGTACATATTTCTGAGAAAGGCCCCTCCCCTGCATCACTGACCGCCTGTATTCTGAAGGAGTAACAAGTGGATTCTGTCAGCCGCTGTATCTTGTACGTATGACTTGGTCCCCTATAAATCGGAATAAACCTGGAAACAATGAAAACGAGAACATGTAATTACAAACATGTAATTGCACTGGAGTGGCACAGACACTCCTGGCTGTTACATGTATCGGTGCAAGGTATCCGTATCGTGAAAAGCAGCTTTGCAGAGCCATTAAAGGCAAGTATAAACCCAGGGTGTTATTAACACACTAGCAATGATTAGCAGGTTAGGGAAAGCTGCTCATCATCTCCTTTGCAACTAGTACTTACCTTGCAAAATGATTACATGAATTATTAGGAAAACGTCTGTCAATGCGTTTCTTACTACCCAGTCAAAACAGATTCAACGGATTGTATGTGTTCTGCTACAACACACTGCGTGCGCTGCTGGTTTAGAAGTGCGTTTAAAACCAGATTAATACTTTGAATCTTTTATGGCTTGATTGGGACTTTATTGGCACATTAAGACCACATCTTACATTCATCTGTGCCACCTTAAGCCAGAGTAACTCGATTTAAATCAGAACATATGGATTGCATAATACATGTGTAATTTATTATGCACAGTTTTGAAGAGTTTACAGAGCGAAGACAGCCCAACAGCAGAGACAGAAGAAGATTCAGAGAGAACGTGTGGTGGTCTATGGGTGAAAAGGCACAGGGGGAGCACGATCCCAGCGAGGAGGACGTGGGGGATGGAGAAGGATGCCAGCTTAGGGGCGCTGGGGGACGAGGCACTGACAGCTCTGCTCCAGAGCAGGCTGAGAAGAAGAAAAAGACCCGACACGAGGGAAGTGGCTTCCAAAATACTTCCATTGACAAGACCAAACATCAGCACACACAAACTTGCCCAATAATGTAATACAGAACAAAATCAATGCCACTTAATCTTAAGAAAAGCAAACCCAAGTACATTGCTGGAGATAATCTGACTTCAATTTTCAATTGCTCTACTGGGATAAATGCTTTTCAGTAATAGTCCAATGTTAGCCAGCAATTTCTACCTGAGATCCCGACCCCCTGGATGCTGAGCAGAATGGGGATGAGGAAGCACCCAGCATCTTGCATCAACCCGCTCGGCCTCCACTGGGGAACAAGGTCTTACTCGCAATAGCCCTGAATCTGGAGAACATAAAATTCACTGTGTACGATCACACAGGGGTTTGTTGTTTGGTTTGGTTTTTTTTGGTTGTTGGTTTTTTTTGGTTTTTTTTTTTTTTTTTATGATTTAGTACACTTATTCAAATATCTGGAAAACATAAAATTCACCGCGTAGGATCACATAGGGTTTGGTTTGGTTTTTTTTTTATGATTTAGTACACTTATTCAAATATCTTAACCATTTCAGCGGATTTGAAATCACCAGGAAGCCAAGGAAGAGAATTGTTTTTGACCTCCCCATCTAGGTGCAAGCTTTATCCTGGATAATAAGTCCTTTGGCTTTGCATGAGATACACAGTATAACCAATTTGAGCACTTCAAAGAAACTGGGTCTGTCATTAGCTCTCAGGGACAGAAATCAATTCATACTACATTATGATTGAAATCCACGGAAGTACAAACAGAGAGATCAAGAATCACCTGTAATAAAAAAAGAAATGTTCAGGTAATTTAAATTGCTGGAAATGTACTCTGAGGACTAATGTGACTTACTACCCCCACTGACTTTTAGTGAGCCCCTCACCTTGATTGGAAATCAAAGATCTACGCCCACAAGTTTTTAAGAGGAGATTTTAAGGCCAATTTCCAAAGAAGAAGGTGGGTTTTTTTTCCAACCTCATGCTTACAGGTTTTGAGGACCGCCTGCTGTCCCACATTTTTGAGGGTCACATAAGCAGCTGCGGCATGTTTCAAAAGACTCTTCTCACGGAGCAGACCTGTTCTCATGGAATAAAACTTCTTGGGATTCTCTGCGTGATGAACAAAGCACACGTATTTAGGACAGCATTAAGACTGAAGAGACGAGACTACAGTCACTCTCTCCACTTCTCGTCGCTCAATCAGGCAGCTGGCTCGGAAACCACTGCAGTACTCACAGAAGCGCAGAGACTTGTCTCTGACCCTGATCCAAGGGCGACAGAGAGCAAAAAAAGATGCAATGCAGTATTTTAGACTAATGACCTCTTTGTAATCATCCATGGAGCTAGAAGAACAAGGGAGGACAAATATAGCTTACCAGCTAACAGACAAGCATACAAAGACCCCAGTTTGGGCTTACAGTACACTTGCTAGACATATTTATATGATGAATACCAATGAGTTAGTCCTCAAATTACACTTTCACCCTTTGGATACGCCTTAGGTTTTATAACACTGAAAAAGCGATGTGGCAAAACCACTTGAGCCCCTCCTGCCATTTGGGAACCGGACTAATACTCCCACGCGGTTTCCGTCTCCACCCCTATTCACTTCTCTGTCTCCTCAAAAAGCATCTGCAATGAAAGCAAACACCATCACGGAAAAGCTCGCATCCATGTTCAGTACACACGACTGTAATGGAAGCACACTTCAACTTCTGAGATGCAACCATCTTTGAAGAAAGAGGGCTTCCAATTTTGTAAGAAGAAAGGCTGATTACTAAGTCAATCAAACTCAATTGCTATTAGGCTTTACTATGACAATAATGCGTTGTAATTATGTTTGAAGATGCAGATCATGATGTAAGAAACATAATGAAGATGAAACATTTTAACTTCAAAATACCAGTGATTTTTTGATAATAACGTAGTGTTTTCCTCATGTCTAAAGCAGGCACTTTATACTACTCCAGAAATATTTCTGCTATTTTTAAAAATAGTGTAGTTATTTGATGTGGACGGCTTAGACCAATATATCCTACAATCTTTTTTCAGTCTCCTGAAGGCTTTCTGCTGAAGGACCGCAATGAACTTAAAGTTGAATCAATCAGTGTCACTGCACACTGCTACTGTGATGTCTGCATACATTAAAAATTGTCTAAACTAAGATAATTTGTTCATATTACTGGAAGTTCAATTTTTAAATCTAAAGATTTAGATTTAAATCTAATTTAAAAAGCACATTTAAACGTGAGCTCTATACACCTTTGCCTTCTTGGCAAGCCTGACATTGTTCACTGTGTTTTATCCTTGTTCCATACATTTTCTTAAGAACAAGCCAGCTTTGAGCTTGTTTGCAAGGACTTCATCTCTTATGCGTTTTAAAGTTGACTTAACCTGCGTACAGAAGAGTTCCCATGTTCTCTATCTCCCTCTCGCCTTCTTCCAGCCTCTACTCAGTTCTCCGTCTGAACATGGACAACGGGTTTTCCTTCTCAGATGTTGTGGGATGTCATAAACACGGTCATTAACAAGACACAGCCATCAAAAATCTTTCTGGCTTTTCAGGGTGGTAGCTGAATTACGTTCGGGGGGTGGATTTTTTTCCTACATCCCACTTCACTCATCTAACAGAGCTTTATGTCATTCATAAATGGAATGTGAGAAGACACAAGTCCCAGTCGCGCTGGGCAGCGACGCAACTTGCACATCAGGCCGTGGGAGCTGAGAGGCTTGTAGAGCAGGGACATGGCTCCGGAGAGCCTCCTCCATCCCTCCTCCCCGCACGGCGGGGCTGGAGCTGAGGGATGGGCACATGGTTGGACACGACCAAAATACTGCCATTTCTTGTCCCTTCAATCAAAATGGATATGCTTTTAGCTGCAACGTTGAAAATGTTAGTTTAAACTTTAGTGAAATCATGCCCAAATACTAATGTGCTGATGTTTGAGGTGAAGGTCCCTTAGGAAGTGTGGCTGCTACAACTGCCCCAACCTCCCTGAGCTGGCTGTCCCCATCCCCATGATGCTCCTTCACTACCAGTACTTCTGGGGCGAAAAGGTGAACTGGATTTGAGAACTGACAGAGGTTAAATTGGTAGTCTTATACTGGATTAGTTCCCTAGCTGGTACAATGTTCCAGTAGGACAGTTGTACTGGTAAAACTGTGGGGATAGTACGGGGACTCAAGTGGTTTAAACAAGCCCAAAATGCTCCTGTTCCTATACAGGAACACACAGAAATATGTGTTTTCACTTTGGCTTCCTATTTCTCCATCACTCTCCCCTTCCAAGACAGACAAAACCAAAACACAAAACATGCTCAAGTGTGTCTCAGCCAAGATGCCTTCATTCTCCAACCCCAACCTGCTTTCACGCGAATCCCTACAGTGTGCTAATAAGCACCAAGAAATTTTCAATTCTAAGAGGTCTGCCCAGTTGAACTTAAAGACTGCAGGCTGCATACCTTAAACTGGTATCCTGTCTTTGAAAAAAAGACTACCTCTGTGCATTAATGGCATTCTCAATACAGTTGCATTATTATTCTTTTTTCTTAAGTTTGCACCATCCCCAAGTAAATCTGTATTATTCAAACGCAACACGCTGCAGCGTTGGCTCCTCCAGTAATGAAACAGCAGAAACTGAAAAGAAAGCAACTTTCCCCAGGGATGGAGACACCCCCCAGAGGCTCCATCCCCTTCATCTCACTCGAGCGATCCCAGCTCTCCCCTTCCCAGAGATTCTCATGTCAGTCATGGATTATTCATTTACCCACACGCAGCGGAGGAGAGAGAACACAATGTCCTAGAACGATTGCTTGGGAGACACCACTGCTGTTAGTTTTTCATCAATACCTTTTTATTCTCAGCGAAGATCTTCTTGGAAATGTTTTACACATTGCAGGTACTTCGTTTCCTCCACTTCAGTCACTTCCAGTCAAGCAGAGGAATACGAATGTACTCACTCTGTCTCCGCTCGTTAGTCCTCAGCACATTTTAATCAGCAGGTTCCCTTTCAAACTCTTGGGTTTTGTTTATATTTTAGTAACCGGTTCCTCCTCACAACAATTTAATTTGAAAGAAAATCTACCGTGCAGCGCTAAGTTAGGCAGCAATCTTCAGCCAGGTACAAAGGCTAAAATAGCCATCCGAATGATTCTGTTACTGCCTCCCAGAAAAACGTGGTGATCTGCCACAATTTTGGCTGGAGAGAAATCATTAATTCAGCACTGGTCTGACCTGGCGACCTGAGGCTTCGTTTCAGCGTACACGGGCAACTGCATAATTAGAAACTAAAGTACATGAATTTCATAAATCAACAGCTCTTAATATTATTACCGCGACATCCCTGTTATCTGCACAATCATAGCCCCCCCCTACTGTTTCAGACTGTTCCTCTATTTTGTTTAAAGAACATTATCAAACACTCACTGATTTATGTGATTTTCTCTCCCCACCAGCAGCTCCCTACATTACGAGGTGGCACCCAGGAAAGGAAAGCTTCAAAACAAAACCATCTAATTCATCCCCGGAGATGGAAAACATCCATTTTTTGGAAGCACTTGAGCAGAAAAAAACCTGCCCAGCCCCTCAGCTTCTCCGGCGTTATTGCACCCGCACTTCATTTCACCAACTGGGCTCTGATCCCTGGAGACCACAGTGCTCCAGTACGTCCCTGTCTCCAACGGCAAGAGCAAGGCCAGCGCTCCCTTCTCCATGCTCTCCATGTTGGAATCTGCCCCCATCCCAATCGCCCCCAGCCAAAGCAGATGGGAAGGTTTAACACCTCTGGGCTTTATGTTGAAGCTTGCTCCTGCTGATGCGAGAAAAAGCGTCGTTAACCTCTACTACGCTGAGATGCCAGAAGTAGAATGGAATGAAGTCAGCAATGGGGAACGACAAGAACAGCTTTTGGTGAGGGTCAAAACGGAGTCATTTCCTTTTTTTTTCAAGGAGGTTGCAGAGGAGCCCCGAAGTCAGGAAAGTAGAAAACATGATGAACTAATACATCTCACAACGCGCTAACTTATCCTTCCCCAGCCATCAGCACCTTGAGATCTCTCTCTGATCCACATCTTGAGTACAGAGTGGACTTTTATTCTGTTAAACTGGCAGAGATACAGGAGAAAGGTCAACATGCAATTTTTTTCCATTTCTGCTCTATTTCAAAATCTTCAGCTCAAGGAGAAAAGCTGGACGTTTGGAGCATCCCTCACCCCCACATCCCTCAGGGCTCCCGTGTCCAGTAACCAGGCTGACCCAATCTTTTCCGGGTGAAGGCCAGTTTTGGGCCACCTTTCCAAGCCACTCTCCAGCATCATCTTTTGCAGGTCAGTGCTGTGGGAAGGGAAACACCGCGACAGGGGTTCCCAAGAGTTTTGTGCTCTCCCAGCCTCCCTCAAAACCGTACTTCCAGCCCTAATGGGAGGCGCGGAGCAAACAGATGGGATGCCTTGGCCCCTCTGATCTGAAGATCTGTATTCTAGAAGATACCTTTTGGAAAGCTTATAATGTCTGCTTGTTCATGATATGTTTAGAAAGTAACCTCCACAATGCACTGTCAATATAATTTAGGTTTATAGGCTTAAGAATAATAACATGACCCACTGACGGAGGCAACTTTTCCTTCCTTACCCTTAGAAATGCAAAACCAAGTGGAGAGCAGAAAAAGGCAGGAAGAGAAGTGATAATAGTCAGATGGGAAGAGTTTTGTTTTCTTCACTTAATTACCTAGCAAATCCGCAGGCTAGACACAGACTACTTGCAGCCAAAAATCCATTTTTAGCTTGCTTCTCCTAGATAATCTTTCATCTGCTGCTGAATTTGAGCACCTAATCCATATTTACCACGGACAGTCACTTGTCCGATGTCTGCAATAATTGAAAATGGAGATGCGTTAACCTACAGAAGCTCCCCCATAGCAAGAAAAATGACGTTTTTTGGAAGGAGCTTCTGGGCACATCCAGGAGGAATGGAAGGCAGACCCACAAAGCGCCTGACAGGTGATTCCTGCACGCAGCCACGTCAGAGGCCAAGGAAGAGATAGGAAGAACCATACTGAGCACAACTGAGTGTGAGTTAACAGCATTTGAATGAAAGATCTGGGAGAAATTAGGGAGAGCATCCAGTGGCCTGTCAAAACTATACAATCAAGAAGAACCAGATTACTAGGCAGATACCAATACCATGGCTTGCAATAGTATTAATAATTAACAGTAGGTTTAAGTAAGAGCAGCCCTAACAAAGCTAAAACCAAGCCCCCCCCCCGCCAAAGAGCTCAGAAGCNNNNCCCCCCCCCAACACTCTTACAGTCATGCATTTTTATCATCTTCGTGCACCATTACAACCCGATTTCCCAGTATGGCAGCGACAAGGTGGCTATGAACCTGAAAATGAATCTCACTCAGCACATCACACTCAGAACTATTTACTGACCTGACAGTCTCAGTACTCTGGTTTGGCAAAGCTCACCACAGAAGCAAAGCCCAGTATCCAGTTTACCAACTTCAGCAAAATGAAGTTGGAACCTAAAGTTGTGCTCTTGGAAAACCGGCCAACGTGTTCCTGTTGCTCCAAGCTGAAACCCATTTGGCACTTTAGATATTAAGCAGTCATTACTCTGATTAAGGTATTATTTTTCTTACGAGGTTGTTACAGATGTACAGAAAATAGCTTTCGTCACAGTGATAGTCTTCGGTCTGGATGCTGCTCTTATATATGATCTACCATCTGGAATATTCAGTTACACTCGTGAAGTCTGAAGTACCTGCAGATGTACACCTAAGAGCAAACTGGTCCACTGCGTTTCTATGTAGTTTCGTTTAGTTTCTACTAAATTTCCCACCAAACCAGCGATTCGTTGAACATACTTAGGGAAAAGCATCTAATTCTGCATCTCACTAGATTCCTAATGGCTGAAACATCTAAACTCACACATTTAACATGGTTTTCTCACACCTCACTATTTCTCGGAAGATGACGCACACAGAGTTAACTCATATCTACTAAAAATGTTGTTTTACTCCGGTTTCTAGGAAAAAAGCAGAAATGCACGATCAGGTTAAGCTTTTTACGCTTGGAACCGTTCTTCCCCCTTCATTCGCACAGCACTCACTGCAGAGCCCCAAGTACCTGATCAGAATGCTCTTAATATAATATATATAATATAATATAATATATCCCTACTGTTGATAGCAATACTCATCGACACAATGCAGCGATATCAAGTGAAAACAGCCTACCTGAAAGGCTTTTCTGAATATTAACTTTATTTAGCCACGCTTGCAGAGTCAACTGTAGCATGCCGTATGTCTTGGCGCTAATTCTTAATTTCCTTTCATCATTGTTTTACCCAATAGGAAAACGATTTTTCCTGCAGGTTTTCGCAAGGATATGTTAATGTAGCTAATTTTACATTTTAATAGAATTTCACAAGCCAGTAGGCCTGATCCATATTAGTAATTGCTACAGTGGGTGTAAATTGTCTTGATCAAATCATGAGCGTAAACAGTTTTCTAATTAGACCGCTGGAAACTTGCAGTAGCCAGATAACGATTACGCTGGCCATCAGGCAGAGGCAGCGCGGTTAGCAATTTATCTCTCTGTGTTTCTGTTCTCCCTCTCTTAATGCAAACCCACGTGTCGAGGGTCATACATACGACCACTTCCTAACACACAGAGACTGTACTTGGCACCGTCTCTCTGCAAAGACGGCTGCTTAGACCAAACGTCAGATGTGATATTCCGCTTCCACGGCCAGGGAAACGGCCCTGGTCACCGGGACAGACCATCTCCTTTTCATTTGTGCCTTCCCTGCGGTTTGTTATACTTCTTCATGGAGTAACTCGGTCACAGAAACTGTGCTGGAAGGGAGGGAAACCAGCTGCTTCTGCTATATACAACGTGGGGAGAAAGGGTTTCCAGCACCACTGGGTGAAGAAGACACAAGGGTGGCAGAATCACTGGAAGCTCTGGGAGCTTCATAAAACTGAACCTTTCTGCAGAAAAAATGAGCCCATTTGCATCTCTGGACTGGCTTTGCTGTTCAAAGCACGTTTTAATTTATCTTGGAAATGACCTCCTGACATGTGCTTTTTGGTTCCTCTCACCTTGGAAAATATTGGCATAGATTTTTATAATATGGCACTTCTCTCTCTTTCTTAGAGGCTTTCTATAAACAGGGACATAGCTTACCGTGCGATTGAAGTGACAGTACTGCCAGCAGCATCGCTAGCATCTGGGTTAGCAGGCACTGAAATGGATGGGACGACACGTCTCCCTTGGAAAATGAAATTCTTGCATGTTTTGCCTTCTCATACTCAGGCTCTAAAGGCTCTACTCACAACCTACCAAACAGGAGCCAGGAAAGACAACCCGAACCATGGGAAGGCACCTGAGAGCCTACAGCTCAGAGGTCCTCTGCTGCCTACGCCATGGTAACAGGCACTCCCGGGACGAGGAACGTGAGAGGTGATGCCTCCTAAAATAAATATTCAAGTTAAGGTAAAATTCTCCAAGTAGAAGAAATCAGTTCAAGGGATTATGTCATTTGGTTACAAATGTCATTCCTTCCTTGGAGCCATTAGAAGTTTCCAGGACTCATCAATGTATGTCTATGGCCTTTGGGACATTCATATCCTCCCCAGAAAAACAGTGTGCACACAATAACTGCACCCAATTAATATTTACAGTCATTAGGCAAGTTCTGTGTTGTGAGCAATTTTTCATTTATATTACAGAATAGTATCTCCTTAAATGGCAAGCATGTATAGGTTAGCAAAGTATTTTAAAACAATTTAATACCCACATAAATAATCTTTCATATGCTATGAAAAGGAAATACTACTCTTGTTTACCCAGTGATATGAGGTCATATCTCATTTATTCAGTAAATAACCCTAACAAAAGTAATTACAGTTTAGGATGCCAGTAAACACCACCTCTGACAATTCACTTACAAAAGCAGTCTTACTAAGAATTGTCAATGATCATTTGTCGGTATTTTTAAAGAACATGTTTAAGTTGCTTCTTAGCCGACCTTACCAATGGCACTCCCTTAAAATATAATGATATATATTTTTGAAGCTGAATTCTGTATATGCACAAAAATCACAGAATTCATCTCAGCTGCAACATATATTTATCTAAAAGAAACACAAGCAACTGATAAATGACCCACTAATAATGTACTTGCTAATTCTCTTTTTCAGACTGGATATTGTAAGCATTTTAAGACACTAAGAGGTATAATTAGTTGTAGGAACAACTAAAGACTAATTACCGGTACAGGAAAAAAAAAATCAAAAGCATTACTATAATTGGGTTAATTTGTTTCACTTGGAGAGGAAAAAGCCACAGTATTCTGGATGATTTTCTTGACATTACTAGAGTTCGGAAACAAAGTCACAACTGATAGTTTATTTAAAAAAGAAAGAAATTTTATAGTCCTCTTTACATAAAGGTCAACTACCCTCAACTAACGTTCCCATGTACTGTGCTTTCTAGAAACAGATTTTTCTTCATTTCCACTTAATGCTACACATAATTGAAAGGACAAGAGATGCTAATTTGATCTTCCTAAATGTCACACACTGGAGAGCAAACGAGAGCTAAAGCAGGTACATTTCTGATGCGTGCACACCTTTTCAATCCCCTACATTAATCAGTGTCAGGACATTTCCAAGTATTTTGCTTCACAGCTCTCGCAATCAATGAAACATTTAGTCTCCAACAACTGGCCTGTTATACCTCATTACGGCATGGAAAAGTTAAAAACAATTCTTAATGACCAGGACACATTCAAGAGCACTGGCTGACCACCACCGCATAAAACCGGCGTGGAATCTTTACAGAAAGGCCATTAAAGCTATCGGGGGCGGAATTCAACTTACTAACAATTGCCTCTTTTAAAAGAATTTGCTCAGCTTTGTATTTCTGTTTGTGAGAATGCTTCAATGGCATTTTAAAGCTAAATCCTATTTCAAACCTCATCAGTAAACAACGTTTCAATAACCAAGGGTATGCTCAAATTCTCTGAAGAAGGGAAAACTGTAATACCAAGTTGAGGGATTTCAATATAAAGCTGTTAAAAGTAATTTCAGATGTCTCAGAGAAGACAGTAAGAATATCTTCTGAAAGACTAAGGATACGGCAGAGGTGAATTCTGAGTTACCCATGTTTACGCCACAGCCTCTTCACCCCTCGTTTCTTTAAAAAGAAACACCATGGAACCTTCCTACAACCCTTTCAAACCATAAAAGACTCCGAAACTTCCTTCTAGATCATTTATTCAGTGTCATTTTTTTCACCAGGGACTAGCATTTAATTATTCCATTAGATGGCCACAGTTTACCTATGTGAGAGTCTGCTCCAGCACTGCACAATTAAAGAGGCTGGTGATGCTCAAAAAACGGTATTCCAGTATTTTTCACAAGCACACGCACGACTGAGGAACCCTTCGGTCACGATGGGGTTTATTTTATGGGAATGATCTAAGAGAGGTCTCCCACCCCTGTAACTAACTGCTGTTTCTACCACTTCAGGTGGGGGCTGTCACTCCCGGCTCGTTAGGGATGACAGCATACTGAACGTACAGAACTTCCCCGCTGCATCCTGCCAGGAGCATCTCTCATTGTGATCGACGCACGCAACGGGGAGCAAAAAGGGACTGTCAGATGGGGAACAAACAAACAGATCTCATCCCCAAGCCCTGCCAGCTTCGACTGCTCTCCAGGACAGCCAGCAGAGAGCACCCATCCCAGCCCTCCGCTCTGCCCACGCCGGTACCCACCTCACCAGCCGGAGGGCTCAGGGCTACGGCTCATTTCAGGTATTACCTGAACTAATTGCTACAAATCCAACCCCTTCGAGAGGTTGCCACCAAGAGAAGCCACTTCACGCAAAGGCTCAATTCAAGCAGAGACAATCAGTGCAACGTAGGTTTTCTCTGCATCTTTGGGAGCTCACATGGACTATAACGCAAATCTAAAGCTAGCAAGACCTAGCAGACTAACAAGTTCAAATTCCTCCTAATTAACAGCTCTGAAGAGACTATGTGCAGTGGGAAAAGTTGGTGAAAAAGCAAAGGATGATGCTAAAGCCTTGGGCAAAAGCAAAGGGGAAAAAGCTTTCCTTCTCTGCTGCCAGGTAACGGAATATATTTTATTCTTACAAGGAAACTTATTATTTCTCCAACATAAAAACGGGTTTAAAACAATTTACAGCTCTTCCCCAATCCTACCTGCCGTGCTGCATGAAAGCAAACAAAAGCAGGCTGCTGGATGTTTCTTTAGAGCGGGCTCGATCACATGCTGCTGCAGGTGATGGGCTCCTGCCAAGCATCATTGGGCTCCGAAGAAACTGTTTTCATCAGTCAGACTTTCAAATGGGCATTTATATTCATTGGACACCTCTCAGTATTAATACAGGGGAGCGTGTACCCTCTCTGCATCAATACAGTTGAGACGCTGGGAGGTATTTAGGCATTATTCACGGTGGTTTTATTACGTACAATTAAAGCTTTTGGGGCCAGATCTTCAGCTGGCACAAACTCCGTACAGCTCTATTTAAATTAATGGAATCACGCTAATTTACAGAAAATTATGATCTGTACTGAAGGTCTCTAAGGATTATCTACTTGATACGTCAGTTATTTCATCTAATTAAACTAGTTAAGAGTGTTTCTTACTAAATTATGAGCCATCTATGAAATTATTCACCAAAGAGCTTAGACTGTTAGGCAATGCTCACATATTGTCTTTCTTTCCTTCCCTTTTTTAATTGAATATATCTCATCACAACTTTGGAGCTACATTATCAAATCTTCCCATAGGAAGTTTGCATGGGAAAATACTTTTTGCTGAACGCTTACTGTTTAGTGTTCATTTCTGGGTTTCTTGCACACCAAAAGCTCTCATGGCTTTGAAGAAAATTTCAGGGAAGTGAAACACGGTGGATGAGCTCTTCTGCATTCTTATTTCATACTTACTGTGTAGCTACAAAGCTGATGCCAAGCTCCTATTTTCTAATGCTCCAAATGATTGCAGCTGTAAAATCCTGACCATCACGTTGCCCAAAAAAACCTTGGTTCTGCTCAATTTTGCCTTCCCTAGACCTCTGATTTTGTAACCATTTGTTTTATTAACACACACAGCACATTGGGTGCAGTATCTTTGTTTTGTGTATTCCAAAGGGTAACGCACTGTGACCGTGAAACCTGGTATTAACTTTTACTGGAAGAGGGGCCAGGGTTTTGCTAAAATTTCAACAGTACAGCACTGATTTTGATTGTTCTATAACAACTTCAACAGCTTTGTGACATAATTTGCTCTGTTAGACTACAGGCAGAGAATCCCTATTAAGGGAGTATTTTGTATTTACTTGTAGGTGTGAAGTAATCAGGAAAACAACATTTTGCTTACCCTGATTCACAACTGCATTACGATGCACCAGAATTAATTTTCATCAACGGAAGGAAAAGACTCGTATCTCTTACCTTTTATTTCTGTCTTCTATCTGCAAGATATAGACCATGTCATCGGTGGCGTGAAGCTTGGAACTGCTCTCTCCCCATTTCAGCTTCAGGCTCTGAGGACCCGCTGCAGCACACTCTAACCGAGGAGGTAAGGGTGGTAACGGCCTGGTTTTTGCTTTAATAAAGTGGCTAAATGGTCCAGCTCCGATTTCATTGACAGCCTGGATCCTGATCCTAAAACAAACAACAAAAAGGTTAAAAGTGCTTTCATGAGGTTCTCGGTATAGAAAAGTCTCAAGAAACAAAACAGCTTTCTGGAGCTGACTGCTCCATCGCTAACAGCGCCCGCTCCCAGCTACCGGTGCTGTGCTGTGGCAAATGAAAAGCTCTGTAAATATAACAAGTATTATCATCCTCTTTATATTGTAAGAGCTGCAGAGAAGATATCAAGAACCGCAGTTAAGGCAGAGGCAAGAAGATTTGGCTGAGCAACCTCAGAACCCGATGGCAGCGCATGGACAAGGGACAGCAGCACAGACCCAAGTGTAACCCGGAAAACACGAAGCGTGTAACTATGAATAAAGAAAATGCAGAAGTGTGTTGCGGTTTTCTAACAAAGGTCACGAACTAATTTAGGTGAAATCATTACGTGAAAGCATTGGTGTCGCTGCCGTGAAACCCACCTCCATGTTGGTAAGTGTCTCTGAAGACCAAAGAACAGTATGATTTCACTAGGTGCAGCATCTCACAAAGCGCCCTATTTAAGCATGAAATTCTACGGAGAACACCTAACAGACAAGAAGGTTAAATCCACAAGCCTTCTACACATCTTACACGAACTGTGGAATTACTAACCATCAGTGGAACTACCTATTAGATCAAACAGAAGGTGGACTTGGGTCACTCTCACAAGATGCACAAAGGCTCTTGAGCCATTTGACTCACATTAAGGACATCCAGAAGACGACAAAAGGAGATCACCTACTTAATTTTAATTTGGAAATATTTGTAAGACTGATACAGTGTTCTAAATTCTATTTCTTTCTTAAGGTGATGACTCTTGGCTTCTGTTTTGTCACTCTCTCTCTACTCTCTGCACCTTAGTTTAATGATTTGCAGAGCGAGAATCTGCTTGTAGGAAGGAGTGAAGAGCAGCAGTCTTTTACTGTGGTTACATCAACAAGCGACATCGTAACGAAAATGTGAAATAAGTATTTCGAAAGAGCTTTCAGGATCTCAGATAGGAGATGCTGTGTAAATAGAAATATTGGTACAGACGAGCCAGAAAGGTTTCAAAAGTTTGTTAAATCAAATGAAAGTAAGAGAAAACAGGATGGGCAAACTAATCCTTTTTTTTTTAGCTAGATCAACCTAGTTTAGACGGTTGGACAGATGCCATTTATTTTGGAAACCCTGTGCACAGCAGCCTTGTATTTTCTCATGGGAAAAGCCCCTCTGCAAGAAGCGCTGCTGCTTCTCAAAACTATCAGCCTCCAAGAAGGCAGAACTCCCCAGGGAAGGCGGCAGGGGGAGAAGGGAGAGGAGCAGAACCTGGTCCCCCCCTACGACTGCCTGCTTCGGAGAAAACAGAAGATAAATAGAACTGTCTTTGGTTGGCATAGCTACTTGTTTCGATTGACATATATAAAGCGATGTAAGTTCACGTAAACAACATATGAAAAATTGCTTTGCTTTGAACAGCAAGTTTTCAGCTCTGCCATTAGAAGAAGATTAGGTGGAGTTTAAGGGACAGGGGATAAACCCTCCAAAGAACAGTTATTAAAACCCCCCAAAACATATTTTCTGGCATTTCAAGAACAAAAAGAGTTAAATGATTGATAAACAAATTGCAAAATAATAGAGCCTTATCTACTGATTTGGCAGCTAAAGTAATTGCACGCTGTAGGAATGCACCTTGTTTACACAGACGAGTGTAAACGTGTGGTTAAACCTTTGCTTATTGACCTGGCCATTAACAAGGGCAAAGTATTGCTTGGTGCCGAGCTGCCAATTTTCCTTTTAACCTTCCTTTTAAGTTTCAGGAAACGCATCCTGATCACCTTACAAACGTGATACGGCAGTGATTTCATCCTCCTCTTCCTAAATGGTGGATGGGTAGGAAGAAAGTTCTAGTGGGATCCTCCTCTGCAACTGCTACATGCAGGCAGTTGACATAAAAAGAATGAAAGGCTTTTCTAGTATCTTAAGAAGTCTAATTAATACAGGCATTGATTTTATTTCATCTTATGGTATTGGTTTGCTTCAGACCGAAAAGTCATTACATTAATATTTAATGGTCTTTCCAGTAAAAACAAAAAAAAGTGAAAACTGCCTGAATTTTCACTGGATTCTGGCAAGTCATCTGTTAGCGCATGCACATAAACAGGAACAGCTACATTACAAAACGCTTCTACCTTTTTGTAGATTGATTACAGCAATACGCTCTGGAGCACACAGCCTTTTTTTGGTGTGTTTTATTTTGTATTATTCTAAGTCCCAGTAACAACAAAGCCTCTCCTGTCCTCAAGCATCGCGACTTTTAACTCATTTCCAAATGGCAGCTACCACGCTCGAAAACAAGCAGTGATTGAAACGAATCTCTCTCAAACACCACGCTCCCGAAGCCTAAGCCGATAGATGTGCTTTTCAGATACGTGCATGAACATACATCTGCATTTACTTGCCTTCCCTTTGCCAGGTTTTTGCACAAGGTAAAGAAGCGCCTCTCCCTCTTCTCTCGTCTGATGCTGTTCCCATCTGCCGCACGGTGTGGCTGCTCCCACCTTCCGACCACGCAAATATGCACAACTGCCCCCCAATGCTTCTGACGCTGGAGTTTCTGATGGAAACTCTTAAACTTTAAAATAGAGATAGGCATCTTTCCAGATGAATGAGGATACCGGGAAAGCAAGAATTGATTTACTTGACTGGTGAGGCACTGGTGAGGCCCCACCTCGAATGTCCACTTTTGGCCCCCTCACCACAAAAAAGACACTGAGGTGCTGGCGCGTGTCCATGGAAGGGCAACGGAGCTGGTGAGGGCTCTGGAGCACAAGTCCTGTGAGGAGCGGCTGAGGGAGCTGGGGGTGTTCAGCCTGGAGAAAAGGAGGCTGAGGGGAGACCTTCTCGCTCTCTGCAACTCCCTGAAAGGAGGGGGTAGCCAGGGGGGGTCGGTCTCTGCTCCCAAGGAACAGGTGCTGGGACAACAGGAAACGGCCTCAAGTTGCGCCAGGGGAGGTTTAGGATGGGTATTAGGAAAAATTTCTACACTCAAAGGGTTATCAAGCATTGGAACAGGTGGAGTCACCATCCCTGGAGGTATTTAAAAGATGGGTAAGACACAGTGCTTGGAGATATGGTTTAGTGATGATTTTTGTCAGAGTTAGGTTGATGGTTGGACTCGGTGATCTGAAAAGTCCCTTCCAACCTAGGCAAGTCTATGATTCTATGACTGTTAACACGTCTGGATGTGGCTGGCCTTTTTCTGCTGAGGACATCACCACCAAACTCCCTGTAGATCGCCACTATCATTCCAAGGTTCTAAGCTTTGGCAGACACCCACAAACAACCGGTTCTGGTTTTGTGTGCACATGGAGGTGTAACCCAGCCCCAGCTCTTACCTCCCTCTGACCCACGGCAGCGTTTTCTCAAGGGGTATTAGGCCTTGGAAATGTCCACAGGGAAGGGAAGAAAGGAAGACCATCTGGAGGAGATGATGGTGGGAGAACACCTTGTACCGTAGCATCTCTGCTCCAGCTCAGGTCCTTTCTCACGTCCCCGTCCCAGGCTGGGACACTCTGAGCTCCTCCAGCCATAGTGGGTAAGATAACTTCCACACTTAAGTGGAAACCAATTACTGTTTACAGAACTAATACTGGGAAAAATGAATTTCTGATTAACGTTTTTGTTTAGAATTAGTATATAGACATGTAGAAATACGTGCAATAAGGCCACTTCCTGAATTCCTTTCAACTTTTTCACTAATGGTTCCCAAGTTAAAACACCCCAAACACCATCTTGGAAAGGTGGTTTTTAAAATCTTACAATCACAATTCGAAAGTGAGTTTTTTGAAAATGTAAAGACTATATTTAGGGATAATACCTAACTCTGCAGACCCTGGACCAATAATATTTGTATCCATTCTCACATTTTCCCACTGCGTCTTTTAAATATTTAGAAAAAAAACCAAAACAGACTAAGCAAATTTAGAAACCATTAAAAGACCTTTAACAGACCATTCTATCTTATAAGATCCTTGACCCAGGAAAATAAACACACTAAACAGGATGCTATTTTCAGTTGGGTCACAAAATCCTTTGTATAGTAGTCCAACAAACTGAAAAATCACTTTTGAATTAATCTTAGAGTCTGACATGAGAAGAGTTTGATTCGCTAGTTCCCATAAGTGGAATGCCCCCGGTTGCAATACAGGCGCCGGCGGAAACCTGCGGGAGTTAAAAATGCCACAGACTTCAAAAGGGAGGAGACACAGGATGGTCCACCGTCATCACCAGCCTGAACGCCGTGGAGTTATCATACGCAGCCTCCAGAACAACCAGTCCCACAGATCCCCACTCAGACTGCACCCTTCTGGGGCTGGAGCAAGAGTTAGTTTTACACTTTGAAGCATAAATTTTATTTTGTAACCCACTTAAGCACTGCTAACTTGATCATCCATGTGCATTCCTCTCTCTTCATCTTGGACGATCTTTCCCTTGATACAGTTTAGAAACTTAAAACGTCTAGTGTTTTTATTCCTAAACCAAATTAAAATTAAGTTTTGCTATTAAAATTTAATAAGGCTATTATGTATTTCTGCAAACTATGTAACTTCAGAGGAAAATAAACATTCTTAAAAATCAGAAGTTGTTTTGCAGTGAAGTATCTCAACAGCACGGCACAATTAACTACAGAAAGCATCGAGCAAAGCTTGGGAACGGTGTATAACAGAAAATCGGCATTTCTATTACTGTTGAATACTTATTTAGTGCGGAGTATTTATTAACCCACTTCTAGTTACATCAGTTCAGAGAAAACCAGTCCAAGTGTAATTCCAGAGCTTCATAGCTATGTCAATAAGACGGAAAGACAGCACAACTCGCAGACATATTTCTACAGCTGCTTACCAGCAATCATGTTTACATAGTGCTTTTGCGAGGCATCTGCTTTTTGCAACAGGAGCCCTGGTCTGTGTCTGACATTGGAGAAGTCTTCTTGAAATCAGCCCTATGTTGGCCATTAGCTCCACGGCAGAGGCATGCCCCAGTTCCTCCTGCCTTGAGTGTATTTGGGGATTTAAACCCTTCTTGTGGCATCCTGGCTGGATTTGCTACTCAACACAGAAACCATCAAACTTGGCAGCTTTGAGCCCACCTCCGCAAAAAGCCCAGAGCTTGCTCAGCATGTACTTGAGTTGCTCATCTCTGGCCATTCCCACGCAGAAGCTGGAAGCAGCGGAGCAATGCCAGATCTAAGCAAACTAGTCCAACGGGGTGGACACACGTAGACACGCTGTTAGAATCACACTGCTATCCAAAACAACATTCCTTGCCAATTTTGGACTTGGTGGATTCGTAAATACCAAGATTTGCTTTCAATTTTGGGTTCCCACAAACAAAAACATCGACAGCGAAACTCCAATGCAACTAAAACATATAAGGCCTTTGCTGATTTACTCCAAATTCTGCTGAAACTTTGGCAAGAGAGTTCAGAGTCTCAAACCTAGTAGCATTTGGCTTGTTTAGTCTAGGAAAAACAAGGCCTGGAAGAAAACACATTCACTGCTTTTAAACACAGCAGGGAATAAATACTCGAGAGAGGGAAGAGCTACTTGAGTTAAACAAAGTTGACATGAAAAGAAAAACCACTGGTGAACAAATTTAGAGAATGAGATCAGTGATGTTCTGAAACACTCTTCCGATTAACACAGGGAGGGCAAAAAACCCACCACCTTTTGGCCTACAGCTTGATAAACATGTTTCTTACGGATACATTTATCAGGGCACAGACGTTCCCTGATGAAAGACGGGTGTCAAGATAGGCTTGAAGAAGAAATATCAATGAAAGAGTTAACGATCGATAGCAAAAACACTTCGCCAAGTCTATTTTTCTTAGCAGAAAAATACTTCAAATTATAGATGAGGTGCTTTTGCAACTCAACTGCACTCGCTCGTGTTCCCTGATAGGCACGAGATGCAAGATTTGGGGGTTTCTTTCTCTTGTTTAATTAAAGAAAAGAGCTTTCATATATTATTACTTCTGATTAGTCATCCACTGGTTTGTGCTCTTTGCAATAATTATTTTTTTGGGGTAGGAACTCAGTTTTGCAACAATATTTAGAACAGTTGCAGTTAATTCTTGTGTTTTAGCCTTTTCATTTCGATCAGAGACAAGTAGATTCCCCGACTAAAAATACGTGTTTTAATATGGTGCTTTTTACAAAAAATGAAATAAGAATGCAAAAAAAAAAAAAAAAAATCTAAAAAAATCCGGTATGATCTTAGTGTAACAAGACTTTTCATGGCAGCAGGAGTAAGAGCTTCACGGACAAGACTGCAGCATGATAATAAAGAGTAGTCTCCTGCCCACCCTTTCATTCTGTATCTCCATTTCCAGGCTTTGAAGACAAGGACATTTCACATAAGGAAGCTGTAGACAGCCGAGAACCTTTGAAGACAAGGACATTTCTCATAAGGAAGCTGTAGACAACCAAGAACCAGCTAAAAAAAGAGACTGAAAAATTTGGATGGTTTATTCTGGCTGTCTTGACTGCGTTGCTCAAAGCTCTCATTTTGCTTTAGCTGTTTTGACTCTTGATTGAACGTCTGAGGAGAAACCAGCGAGTACGCCCAAAGTTGATGCAGTTCCACAGCTGGGTAGCCAGTCAATAGACAAACTCTTCCACTTCTTGTTGGTTTTATTGGGTTTTTGATCAGCCTTCAATCAGTTGGGTTCCCTGATCTGGCTTAGAGTAAGATCACACAGGCACCAGCATTGATGCAAGGCAGAGAGTGAGAAACGTGGGAGAACATGGAGATGGAGGAAGGTCAGGAGAATGAGCAACCTGAATTGGCTCAAACCCTTGTGCAGCTTTATTCATGTGCTTCAAGTTTTCAAGTATTTTCACAAACACCTTAAACTAGCTTAGGCCAGCATGTCTGCTAGAAGAGGTGGTCCTATCCTCTTCCACCCCTTCCTTTCTCTCTACCCGTTTACAAGGTAAAAAATACTATTAGTTTTCAAGAAGACCAGTTATCCCAGTCTGGAATGGTGTGATAGCACTTGGTTGGCACAAAGGAGGGGACAATACAAGGACGGAAGAAGTTTCCTTTGACAGCAATGTTAGCTTAAATTGATCACAAAACAAGGATCTTCAAAAAACAGTAGAAGAGAAGAAAAAACTTATATTTCATTACTGCCTTTGCCAGAAAGGATCCCAGCGTTACAAGCCGCTGAAGAACTGGAGACAGCGGTAACGTAGTCACATCTCCTGGATTTGAGTGATCTGGAATGGAGGGGTTCCAAATCACCAAATTCCTGTGTCACCTTCTTTTTTCAGACTGCCAGCGGCAGATATCTATATATATACATTTTTATATATATATATAGATATAGATATATCTCTATATCTCTCTCTTTCTCCCTATATATATATGTAAAATAAACCTACATCTTTATTTAAAGCCTAGATATTCTAGGCAAAGATCAGGAACCACTGTACTAGACACTGCAAGCAATATATGTGCCTTGCTTTAAATAACTTCTAGTATACATATTTGTATACTTGCTATGAGAAGTTCTCTTTCTTTGGTACACGATAAAATTTGAGAAATAAACTTTCCATTTAAACTCTACAAGGCCTGTAGAATTGCGACCCTGAATACAAGGGAAAAAAAAGGGAAGTGTTATAGTAGGTCTGTACCGTGTCTAATTTTACAACTGTGCAATCGCATTTCAGTTTTTATTAGAACAGTACTTAAAATAGATTTTCTTTTGTCACATCTTCGGCTGTATTGCTGTTCGTTACCTGCATGGAACCACATTTTTTTTTGTTTCCATTAGCAATTAGGAAAAAACCATATAAGCCTGAACATTAAAGTAACAGTAAAATTTTGGCAATGTCACTTAGAAATTCAGAATCTGAACCCGTATAAAGAAATTGTTTTTAAATTCAGATTATCTTTTAATTAATCTCCATATGCTAGAAATAAAAAATAGCTCTAGCTATACAAATAAAAGTTCATTGCGTGCAAATTGCTATCCTCTCACAGGGATCAATACCGTTAATGATATAAACCCCTGGAATAGCAGTACTAAGCATCTGAAAAAACACGAGATGTTGCATTCTAATTTTAGTTATTTCCCATTTTTTTAATTTATTTACTGACCAGTGTAGCCTTGCCACAGCAGAGCAACTTAAAAAGAAGGGAAGATCAGAGATAATGGAAGGAGAGGAGGAAGAGGAAGAAGGGAGGTGGAGGGAGCAGTATTTGAACATGAAATACCGCAATTCATTCCATAAAGGAATTACTGCAGATTTCTATGCTCCCTAGCTGGTTTTGGGTGTGTTTTGTTTTTTTTTCCCCTTATTCTACATGCCATAAACATTTCCCAAGTAAAACTAAGCTGTGTGATCTCATCCTGACTGCCCTGCACCACACCAAAAAACCATGGTACTCACCGGTATGAGGTTTCTGGGAGCAGATCATTGACAACGTAACTTGTAACGTTTCCTACAGGAATGCTGACGTCACCCAGGTCAATGTTGTATGACGTAATCTCAGCTCCGTTATTGCACGGCTCCTCCCAGGTCAGGACAAGGCACACAGAGGGCGAGAGCTGGGAGGCATCCAGGTGCTCATCCTCCAGCACGGAGAGGGCAGAGACGGCGTCGGGCACAGACGCGGGGATCCTGCAGGTCACCAGGTCACTGTAGGGTCCAGCTCCTGCCTGGTTAATAGCCTGTGTATTAAAAAAAAAAAAAAAATGAAAATTTTTTACAGGATAAATGTTCTTTCATGTGTCTATTGAGATCATAATAAGGAACTGTGCAGCCTGGAAGAGTCGCATGGATTCTTCAGAGAATATGCACCGTTGGCTTATTCTCTAAAGCATGATTCAGACCCTCTACCGACTCCTACCCCTGCCTAGACTACAGCAATTAATATCTTCCTTTGTTACTCAGGACTATCTCTCCGATACATTGGAGAATATTTCTCTTTTCCCTAATAGCCATTTAATCAAACTTAACAGTAACCTTTTTATCAGCAGCAAACTTTGTTTCACAAGGGAAAATGTCACGGTCACCAGGCTGTCAGAGACAGGTGACATCACGTTGTTCAGCAAATTGGCTACCCAGAATTGTTGGGCTGGCCTTTATAAAATCCTCAGTACGCTGCAGAGTGCAAGATCAGAAGTTTTATGCGAGCAGGGTACCCCTAGACATAAGGGCATTTGGCTCGCTGAGAGCTACGCTGGTTCCCAGCTCCGAGGATGAATAGCTAATTTCATGCTGAAAAGTTTCCGATGTAAGAATGCAGGAACTCAGCATGGCGTTGAGCCTATGACTCAGATTTCCCCAGAAGTCCCAAATCGCTAGCAAACCACCCCCCCAAAGCACATAGCTCCACGTTTTCCACAGGAGAGGAGAGCAACCGATTATCAAGCTTCTCATCTTGACTCATAGATCCAGGATCCCAGTGGAAACCAAGCTGCATGATCTGGCCCACTTCTGCCCATTAATTACAGATGCCGTTGTCTTTGCAAGCTCGACATCGCACAGTGGTACAGACCCGGCTTTTTGTCAGTTGATGCTCATCAGTGGTAAATGCTGTATGTGTTGCACTGGAATGGCCTAGGAAACGACTCACATTACTTCCCCAGGATTGCTATAAGCTCCTGCGCACACAATCCCAGAGCCGTGCAGGCTGGAAGGGACCTTGGGACACATAGGACAGGCTGGGAGAGCTGGGGGGGTTCAGCCTGGAGAAGAGAAGGCTCCGGGGAGACCTTTTATCAGCTTTCCAGTATCTGAAGGGGGCCTACAAGAAAGCCGGAGAGGGGCTGTTTGCAAGTGCATATAGCAACAGGACGAGGGGTAACGGCTTCAAACTGGGAGAAGGGAGATTTAGATTAGATATTAGAAAGAAATTTTTTCACTCGGAGGGCGGTGAGTCCCTGGCCCAGGTTGCCCAGAGAAGCTGTGGCTGCCCCATCCCTGGAGGGGTTCAAGGCCAGGCTGGACGGGGCTTGGAGCAACCTGGGCTGGTGGGAGGTGTCCCTGCCCAGGGCAGGGGGGGGCACTGGGTGGTCTTTAAGGTCCCTTCCAACCCGAACCATTCTGATTCTATCTAGTCCAACCTGCTATTCCAAGAAGGGTCAAACCTGAACACAGACCACTTTGCCCAGGCTGTTGTCCAGTTGGGTCTTGAAAAATTCCAAGGATGGAGATTGCACGGCCCCTCTAGACCACTGTTACAACCCTTAATTGCCTGCACAGTAATAACTTTTTTCTTTATATCTCATCTGAACGTCTCTATTTCAACCTTTGCCTGGAGCAAAATTGGACACAGTATTCCAGGTTCTCCTGAATGGCACGTAACGGGTAATGCCACCTTCCCTCGATCTGCCAGCTGGGTTCCTCCTGATACAGCCCAGCCTGCTGCGAGCCCACGAGGTACGTGGGGAGCTTGTGATAGCATATGATGGCACCAGCTGAGCTACAGGAGGTGCAGATCTTCAAAAGCAGCTTTTGACACTGCTCAGCATCGTCTACCATCCACATTTCCTTTGCATTCGGAAAAGTGAGCTCAGAGTCTGCCAACAGATCGCAATTAATTAGAAAACCTGGTTTACAATGCTGCCAATAGGGCTATGATGGCAGGGAAAGGACACGTCAAACAATTTGTGATTTCTTATCTACGCTTAACTGTAGTGAATAACTTATTTCTGTTACGCATAATACAAACACAAAGCCGTGTTTCTGTTCTTCCAGGAGGCATTTTGTTCCATTGAAGAAAGAGATAACAAAGTTAGATTTGTCAGCCTTTAAAAAGCCCTTCAAAACAAATCCTGCTCCAGGGACATCTTCTATTTAGTGAAGCGCTCCTAGAGCTGTTAAAAGTGAGCCTTGTTTTGTGGTCTGACAATGAAATTACTTGTCTTGCCTCTAAACCAGTGTTTGGCAATCTCTATCTTGCTCCAAGCAATTTCTTTTGAGCGGTGCTTTTAACTGCGTTATTGGACAACCTCATCATCATAACTGATGGGAATTTCATTCTTTGCTTCCTAAATACCCTCCCCCCCCCGCAAAATGACACAATATTTCCCTTTGCAAAAGCCACAATTGTTTTCAGGAATATTCATTACAGGGGAAAAAAAAGTTGAGCAACAGTAAAGACAAATTGTGTGCCCTGCAGTTATATATGCCTGATTTCTCTATTTTCTCTTTTTATTGAGTTACTGTAGATTGAGATAGCAATACTGGGTGTTTATTAGAAGGCAGAGTAAATGTGATTTGGGCACTCTTTATTTTTAAAAAGTAAAAGAACGATTTTTCTGTTAAAGCTGCTAACATAAGAAAAATAGCTATTATTCTCTCCTTTTTATTTTAAAAAAATACTAAAATTTCTGAAACTATTTAACTTTCCTTCTTTGTCTGCTAGACATACTCAGTTCTTTTTTTTTGGTACTTGTTGAAATGTTCCAGTGTATCTTATAAAAAACTCTTCTCCATATAATACACAGATCAGATCTAGAGGATGAAGCCCTCTAGAATGCACGGGTCACGGATGGGACTTCAATAAAATGTCTTAGTGCTGCTGTGCCATTTCATTTAACTTCTGCCTATGAATTAAATTACATTGGCTGTGTTAAAACCTGAGCAGATTTGTGCGATGCTTTCGTGGCAGGCAGTTTAGAATGAACGCCCACTTGAAATCAAGGATGCCATCCAGCTGGCTGCTTCTATCTTGAAGACGAAAATCTCCTCGAGCTCCCCGCAGGAGCGGTCTCACGCTCTCCTCCCTGCCCCATGGATGCTGAATGCTTCCCCCCCACCACCACCTTGCATAAACAAGCGGCACTTTGTGGCTCACGCTTCCAAGCCACTCACACACGCCCTTTTCCATTCGCCTCACCCAACGGTGCCAGAGCAAGGTACGACCCACTCACAAAATACAGTTGGAGCGTACTTAGAGGTGTGGGGCCCTGGCGCCTTGGCTGCCGGCCAGCTGCTCGAAAGCTACTCCGTAAACATTAAAAAAATATTCCAAAAAAAATGCAATGTTTTTTTTTAAAAAAAAAAGTAAGAAGGAAATACTTGACAGAAGCATGTTGTCCTTGATCAAAGAAACAAGCCTGGGTGGTCCCACACGTTGCCAGCTGGGTGGGTACGTGAACTTTTTGGTTGGATTACGGGTGGGATTCTGTCTTCACATACAAATAAATCTTGTGGAAGAGTATTTTGGGCAAAAATATTTTTACTTCACTCTCACTGACATTGCTTCCCATTTATTTTTCAGTAGACATAAAGGAGAAAAAGTGCTGTATTCGTATTTTCATATATAAGAAATATATACGTTAACTGTTACTTTTTACTGAAAATAAAAGGAAAGAAAGAGATCAGAGAAAAAGAGATCATGCAGGGACTATATATGAGATCCAGTCCTACAAATCTGAGAACTCACTTTCTGTCCCCTACCATCTCCTACGGACACAGGAATCTACTCAGCTGGTTTGCTTTATTTGATAAATGAAACAGATGTTGGAGTTTATTATTTAAGCTTGGGGAATCTTCACCATCCAGTTGGGAGGTAGATGTTTACAGCTCGTTACCAAGAAAAAATTAATTTTTTTTTAAATATGTCTAAAACATTATAATTTTGGTTTAATACCAGAGGGCAAGGTGGCTGTTTAAATAATTTTCACTGAAAATAAACCACATGAGATATAAGAGCAACTTTGGAGAGCTAAAAGTTACACCAAGCCCCTTGTTTATCACTTTGAATTGTGCAGAATCTAAACTCTTCAGTTATACAGCAACGGCCTGCATTATTTAAAATAAACGTACATTCCTTATGACTTACAGAGCACATAACTTCACAGCGGCTAATGATAAAACTAAAAACACAGTGGAAGGAAACTGTTTACATCTCGGATTGCAAGGCACGCAAGAACTCCGAAGTCCCATACCTGTAGCCTACAGCAGTAATGCGCTGCCGCCGACAATTCACTTATTTCAAAACAGGTATCTGTGCCATTATACGCAAGTTGTAGAGATTCCTCGTCTTCTCCCCACTCCAATCTGTATTCAGAGATGTCAGCACCAGAACATTCGGGACTCTGCAACACAAATATTTATGTGGTTCAATTCAGGAATGAGCATTTCAGATCTCCGCGTTTCACTGGGTAAGGAATAAAGTACATGGAGGGAAAAAAACCCCAACGCTCCTTGTTTTTACATTAATATGCCATTACCGCTGCAAATGGAAATGCACTGAATTAGTGTTCCCTAATGGGTTACTGAAACAGGCCAATTCTGCACAAAAATTACCTGACAGAAATTCAGAGAAACGAGAAAGTGTATGCAGCTCCTTTGCTTTTCATCAGGACACTCAGGAATAAATTGTCTCTCCACTGGCTTGGCAGAAGCACAACCGTGGAGAAGATAAAAAAAAGCATCGGTCCAGCCTGGTCTGGTCAAGTGATGAAAACACAGCCCTGGAAGAGCCGGCTCCGAGCCCGGAGCACGTACCCATGTTACTGGGAAAAGAACAACCTCAACGAGCAAGGAGCTCATCCGAGGTTTTCAGTGGAAGTCACCCATCAAGCTAATGGTCCCAGTATGAGACACAGGAGTGTGGCCCTGGGTATGCTAACGTCCGGAAAAAGACTCCTATGGGATCCATATGTCCTCAGCAATCCTTTATAGAATCACAGAATAGTTTAGGTTGGACGGGACCTTAAAGACCACCCAGTGCCACCCCCTGCCCTGGGCAGGGACCCCCCCCACCAGCCCAGGTTGCTCCAAGCCCCGTCCAACCTGGCCTTGTACCCCTCCAGGGATGGGGCAGCCCCAGCTTCTCTGGGCAACCTGGGCCAGGGGCTCACCGCCCTCACAGCCAAGAATTTCTTCCTGATATCCAATCTAAATCTCCCCTCTTTCAGTTTAAAACCGTTCCCCCTCATCCTATGGCTCCCCTCCCTGATCCAGAGTCCCTCCCCATCCTTCCTGTAGCCCCTTTCGGGACTGGAAGGGGCTCTAAGGTCTCCCCGGAGCCTTCTCTTCTCCAGGCTGAACCCCCCCAGCTCTCTCAGCCTGTCCTCACAGCAGAGGGGCTCCAGGTGCTTATCATCCTCAAGTCTAGGGGAACACAGAATAAATACCTGAATTTGCTGGGGCAGTGCCTAACGGCATGGTTCCCAAACCAAAATGTTTTGTGTTTTTACCAGAACTACCTAGAGCTGTTCTGTGTGGCCCGAAGCAGCTCGGGGAATCGCTGCTCTACGTGCAGAAGCGTGGTCAAGGATATGGCAAAGATTTTGTGATCACGGCACGCAAGGTGTAACTCCCAGTAAAGGGATCCAGAGCAGCGCCGCACACCAGCGACCGACCTCCCTGCACATGCTCGTGGGCTCCTCCAGCTCCGCCCCTCAGCTTTCGTAGCAGCATTCAGAACCGCTAAGCCAAAGTTTTCAAACAACGTGTAAAAACGGCACGGTAGGCACCACGGTGTGCCCTACAGGCCAAAAAACTCCACAGTCCTCTGCTGGTTTTCCTTCATATTTTTATCAGCCAAGAAACGATAGAGGCTTTAAGAAAACGTAACCACTGCAAACCACATTACTCCTTCCACGTCTTCGTTTTTTAGTTAGAAAAAACACATATATCATGCCTATAAATACAGCGCCTACCGGAAATGCTGCTGTATTCGCTCTTGGTTGGGGAGAACAAATGCCTGTCCATACACTCATTTAAAAACTAACTTTAAAAAGTTTAGCGCGACTTCTAGCTGAGCATGCCAAAATGCTGCAAGAAATATTAACAAATACCCCCAAACTGCACCAAACACAGCACTTTCATTATAAAATTAAACTCAGATTATGTTCGTTATCTAGATCTGTTGCCAGCACAATCAATCTGAGCACCTTGTGAACGTTAATAACGTCGTTCTCAACAGGGACGTCCCTTCGTGGGGGGACCCGACAGATGCAGGGCTGGAACGGCCGCGAGGTTTTCAAAGAAAGCCCGTGGCAGAATTACAGCCCCACCGCTCCATATCACAACCTTATTTATGACAACATTCTTTCCTCTCTGCCTTAATTCTATTTTTTTTTGTCTAATGACACCAATCAGCCCCTCAGCATTTCAGCTCAGAATTGTTTTGAGAGTCCAGTGTCTGAGATCCCAGAGAATGGAGAAGGAACGCACACAAACTAAAACAAAAGTAAATATTTGGGGAAGAGACAAACAATTTTTGAGGGGAAAAAAACGGCATTGTAAGCAGTTGTGCAGAGGTTATTTCGTATCAGAGACTCCAGCTTCAGCCAAAAATCAAATATTTGCCTTCACAATTCCACCCCAGGACGCTCTAACATGCTAACAGCCTGCAGAGAGCACTTCTGAGCGAGCAGCGCTCTATCATCCGATGCCAGTGTAGGAGGTCTCACGTCTGAATCCTGGTCCGGGTGACTCACGATCAACTTTATGCAATTCTTTAAAGAGGAAAGTAGAGAAGATGATTTTTCTACAACAGAAGACTTTCCACATACGGTTTTCTTGCACAAAAATAAGTCGTTCTGAAGCAGTGAAGAGCTCTCAAGCTGGCTTTCGAGTTTTGTGGTGAACACGTTAGTTTGGGTAAAAGAAAGATGGAAATGAAACAGTGGGGACACCTGACTTACCTCCCAGCTCACAAGCACCTGCGTGTCGGAGAGGAAGGAGAGGGAAGGTGCTCTGCACTGCCCGGGCGGTCCCGCTGCGGTGGTCACTTCTGTAGCTTCCGAATACGGCCCGTACTAGAGGGAAACAAGGTGTCTGGGTGTTAATATATAAGCCTCCACCCACCTCGCATTCCTCAAAGGCTTTCCAAGAACAGCACGCAAACTTTTTCAATGCAATAAACCGTCTCAAAGATAGACCGGGCTTCCAACACCCAGCACCGAATATCAGAGTTCTGCGTGAGACCACGTAAATTATTGCAGTTAAAATGCGAGGAAAGCTCAGGTAGGAGCAGACGGTACATACACCCTGTCCTGTGCGGCCTTGAGTGCCCATGAAAGCACAAACCACCTCCAATTTACCCAAAAGTGAGAACGTTCACTCAGCAACGGAGTCACTGAGCAGCAGTTTGTGTCCCTCTACCTTACCTTAAAGTAAAGCGTTCACATCTGTGCCATAGCCCGGCGTAACTCAGGGATATTAGGAGGAGCACAGCAACAGTAAAGCACATATTGGAGTCCAAATCCAGCTTGTTTTATATAAAAATGTCTGCCACGTTAATTGTAAGTGTGGGATGGAGCCCAGCCTGGGTTCAACGCGCCGGGGCACGCTGCACACACGCCGTGCCAAGGCTTAGCTCCCCCGGCAGCTGAGCCAGCCGCTCACACAACTTCTGAGCCCTCGGTAGGAGAATAATTTAAATGCACATTAGGAAACGACAAGACAAATTTCAAGAGTCTGGAAAACTGGCTTCAGCCAGCAGCGCGAGGGCAGGAGAGCGGTAACGGGGGAAAAAGCCTTTCTGAGGCCGCTTGAGTGGGATAATGAAGTTTGCTCAGTATAACCCCAAGCTAATTAGAAATCCTTCTCCAGAACAAAGGAACTTCGCTGTAAGCAATAAGAGGAAAAACACTGATATTTACTTATTTTGGAATGCAATACCAACAAGTACGAAAAAAAATGAGCCACCACAAAGGCTGAATGCCACTGCAATTAAGCAGCCCAGAAAACCTCTCAACAGACGTGTGTCAGTATCTGTGCTATGGAGAAAGGCTAGCGCCGATCACTTTGTTTGAATTACCAAGAACGCATGCTTCAAACAGTCTCATTTTTGACTTCTGCTGTTTTCTTTACCTAACGGGAGGAAGAAAGGCGTTTGCATTTGGTAAAGAACACCCCCCTATTTCGCATCTGGTAAAAAAACAAAAAAACAAAAAAAAACAAAAAAAAAACCAACCAAACCAAACCTGGCCCCCTCATTTAACAAAGGTGGGACTAGAAACGCTTTGCAAGTTTAAACACTGTTTTCCCAAAAAAAAGAAGAAAAAAAAAAAAGAGGGGGGGCAAAAAAAAGACAAGGTATCATATATCCAAAGCTAACAAGTAGGCAGCTGCTTTCATTCCAGCAAGCAAATCCAGTCTCTCCACGTGTATTTAATTCATTTTTCACAAAAATGAAATAGTGGATATTTTAAAGACAAAACAGCTTAACAGACTTGCATATTTTTCTAATACCTGAGTTAAGTTTTAAGGAAGCTCCTCCCTGTAAGTGAGTAACTTTAAACCTTCATGTTATGTTTGTCATCAAGATTTCCTGGGAACAAACACATCAATATGCACCTACTGTTGCTGGGACTGCCTTTATTAAAAAAAAAGAAAAAAAAAAAAAAACAACAACTTGGAAAGGGGCAAGTAGAAGCAACCCAAAGCTGACTGAATCAACAAGATCTTTCAACAGATCTCCGGGACAGCAGATAGAATTTCTCATGTATTTGGGAAGGCACATCTTCCAAGAAAATCTTGTAACAAAAAAATCATCAAATCTGTAAAGCATGTATTTTTTTTTTCAAGCTTTTTTTTGCAAGCTTTCATCAAAATATATCAGTACCTGAGTGAAATTTCAGTAACTGTTTTTGCATAGTTTTAAAACAAAAAGAAGGAATGCAGCGGAAGGGGAATAAACCGATTCCTCCTTGGAAGCAGGCAGGACTTTTAGCGGGGATTTTGCCCATTTTGGTGCAGCTGGTTTTGGCCAGTCAAATCATCTCAGTCCCTGAAATCCCCTTTCAAAAAGAGTACCAGATTCAAAACTGCAGCTCTCCCTCCAGAGTTCCTTTAAGCATTTCTCACTTTGTTTCCTTTTGCCCATCTCCACCTTTCCGACCACCGGCACTAACACAACCCCTCTGCAGAAGGGCCCGTCTCGGGCACAGCACCACCTCCATGGAGACGAAGCCAGCGCGAGCTCCGGCCCGCTGCACGTACCCCGCCGTCGTTCAAAGCTCGCACTCGGAACCGATACGTGGCGCCGGGAAGAAGGTTCCCGACGGTGCACTCCAGATCAGGCCCATGATACACTTCAGAAACAACTTCTTCGGGTTCTGTCATTTCCACGCTGTACTCCGAGACGGGACAGCCACTTTCTGATGGTGGGACATCTAGAAAGAAATCATATAATTCATTAATAACGTAAGGAAAAAATGCCAGGAAGATTAATTTTTTGCTTCACATACCACAGAAATATGTGTATGAGCAATGATTCAGCCTGGAGAAGAGAAGGCTCCGGGGAGACCTTAGAGCCCCTTCCAGTCCCGAAAGGGGCTCCAGGCGAGGTGGGGAGGGACTCTGGATCAGGGAGGGGAGCCATAGGATGGGGGGGAACGGTTTTAAACTAGAAGAGGGGAGATTTAGATTGGATATCAGGAAGAAATTCTTTGCTGTGAGGGCGGTGAGCCCCTGGCCCAGGTTGCCCAGAGAAGCTGTGGCTGCCCCATCCCTGGCGGGGTTCAAGGCCAGGTTGGACGGGGCTTGGAGCAACCTGGGCTGGTGGGAGGTGTCCCTGCCCAGGGCAGGGGGTGGCACTGGGTGGGCTTTAAGGTCCCTTCCAACCCAAACCATTCTGTGATTTTCCTCTTCAATAGATGCCTTACTTGCAATATCTCATCCATGTACAGAACTGACATTTATAAAGCAAATAAATACCGCAAGGTACAGTCTTCCAGGAAACAACACAGTATCTTGGATGCAAGGGTGAATTTTGGTACTGGTTTTGAGATATATTTGTCAGTTAGAAATGGTACTGCCCTTAGCCCTGAACGTTCCCCAGGTCAGACCGTCACATGCGAGAGCAGCAGCTCCCCCAGGGCAATAATCTTTCACCCTGGGAAGCTGTGTTTGATGCCAGGAGGTGCCCAGCTATTTTTTAAGCATATTTTTAAGCATATATTTTTAAGCATCTCCCAAGGATGAAAAAAAAGCTGCTTGGTTTATTTCCCCAATATTAAAGGTGACGGTGTGTGCAAAAAGTAATAATATTGGTAAGTGAGGCAGGAGAGTGAAAAGCTGCACAAAGAATGGGACCAGGGCTGAATACATCCCCTCTGGGGCAGAGAGAAATGAGGAGGCACACGGTGGCTGGCTCCGGTTGGACACAGGCTGAAGTGGGTCACGTACTCTCCAAACCTACTACTTATACACGGGATTTCTGGCAAAGCCTCATTAACACCCAATGAAAATACAAACAACTGCCCTCCTCCAGTGTTGTTAGTCACACTGCTAGTATTTATGACATTCTGCGTCTCTGTACAGTGGTCTAAACCCTGCGCTTCACTTGGAATAACAGCATGTTGGGAAACTGAATTTATGTTCTGTGCCTGTATCTGTTTTGTTGTGGGCACCTTTTCCCCCATGAAAACAATATATTTGATAATATTTACATGCTGTATTTACAAGCCTGTACCACAGAATCAACCCGTCTGGGGTTCTGAAAAGCAGTGCTCCACTGTAAGGTACAGTCTTCCAGGAAACAACGTGGTATCTTGGACGCAATACTGCTTTCGAGACGTATTTGTCAGTTAGAAATGGTACTGCCCTAGAATTTCGCTTAATGAGTGAGCCCACAAAGACTTATGGATGCTGCAAGATTATCATAGTGAAGAAAATAATCTGTTGGATATCGGCACGTAACTTGCATTTTGAAGAATGTGCATTTTTGGACGGTTTCGTATCATGTCCGCGGTCCACGTCCTTGGCAAAACTACAGGTGTCCAGAGGATGGCGTGCGCTAGACTGTGGATCGGGGTTTAAATGCCAGCCAAAATCCTCAGTAAGTTCTAACTCAAATTTCTGAGAGAAGTCTTACATTAGAAGTACCAAACGCTTCTGTTAAGTCAATATTGCACAGGAATAAAAAAGATCCTGCATCACATGGTGTTTCTGCAGTAAAAGGGTGGATGTTCTAATATAGCTGATAGTTTCTAGTCCTGAGATGGAGACAGGTCCCAACTAACACCAGGGGGGAGCACAGTTTAGCAATTAACAATGAAGATAAACACCATTCGGTAGTGCCCTGCTCCACTGGCTTACCCCATTGCAGCTGGATTTCTTTGTGCTTCGGCTTCCCCAAAACTCTTGGTGGCCGGCAGTGACCCGGTGCAACGCTCAGCGTACGGACAGGTAAACTTTCAGAACACTGGAAGAGAAGAGGAGCTGACATTAGCTCTCCATCACCACCCACGAAGCGAGGCATGACTAGAAAGTGCCACAAGAAATCGCTTTCTACAACCACCACTTAATAGAAATCTAAATAAACAATAAAGAATAGGAGATGCTATTAAGCATGTTACTTACAAATGCAATTAACAGTTCTTTCATTAGCATATCCAAAACTGTAGCACAGGAGACGCTGATGGCTAATTTTGTGGTGCTCTTTATTTTCGTTTGCTTTGTTTTTAAAATTATATCAAGGCCTAAGGGCCTCAATTATTTTTAAAAAAAATAATAAATCAAAGCAGGAGCCGTACAAGTGTAGGTACTGAAATGATTTTAAGTCAAAGAAGGGAATGACAAGAATCAGTGGCTGGAAAAAGGAACCCAAAAATGTAATGAAGAATTCAGCCATGTGAAAGGTAATTAATTGTTACAACAAACTACTCCTACCGCATCTTCACTCACCAGCTTTGGTCAGTACAGGCTCACGTACATGAGAGTCCATGGCCTTTCTCAAGCAAGGGGCCAGAGCAGATAAATAAAACGGTCTTTTCTAGCGCAAGTATAAATACCTACAGATTGGTTTTCAGGAAACAAAATCTCATTAAATTACAATTTGCCTGAAAAACCCCATCAGGTACACATAGAAGTCTTCCAAAATTCAGCAACTTGCAACGTAAGATTAGCTGCAATCGGTGTAGCTTTACTGTGCCACAGGAAAAATACCCACCTTCTTTTTAAAGCAGAAATAGCAGATAAATCTCGGAAAAACATAAACCCGATAGTCCTTATTGTTAAATAATACTGACCTGACTGTGTCCGCCAGTGCTGATACAGCATGCCCGGAGTTTATACAAAGTGCCTGGTTTCAAGTGAGTACAGGTATATTCTGTAGCCGATCCACTATACGCCACTTCCCATTGATTGGCTAAAAAATGAGATGCATCCGAGTTTAGAGAAGCATAAGGCAACAAGTTTACTAGTGGCTAGGAGGAAAGAAAATCCTTAATGCGGTATTCCACAAATGATATATTTCAGGTAAGTTGTTAGTATTACTATAATGTTATTCCTGCTTAAAGAAATACATAGACACATATACACATGTATATACTTACAAATATAAATGTTTCTAAAATGTATTAAAAATATAAATTCAAACAGTAGGTTCAGCCATATAACCTAAAATTCCACCAGTATTAGAGAAAAAGAGCATACTTTAAAAAGAAAACATAATAAAAACTCACCTAAACCCAACCCAAACCCTCCCAGGAACTCTGCAAGTTTTAAAGCTGTAAGTATGTAATTTGGTTGCAATCATCTGTACAGCATTAGTGCATTAATGATAATAAGAATAATAGCCCAAAGGGTCAGTACTTCTTTATAGTAGCCATAATGGACAACTTGTTGCAAGTTTACCTTCCGGACTTCCTTGAGAAATCTCTAACAGATACTTTAGGATTTCCGAACCACCATTATCCTGTGGAGGATCTGCAAAAACAAGGCAAGTTGTTAGGAAATCAAGATCAGGAGTGAAATGTTGCGATGACAGAACTTGATTCTGATTCTGCTCCTTCTCCTCCACAAACTCCCCCACCATAACTGCACCAAGGAATTTACAGCAGAAGTGAGGTGCAGGCGTTAGTTTTCAGCACGAGTCAGAATAAGGCAGCTGGAAAATGATGCTACAAATAAAATGTATGGAAAAAGCATTGAAAGAGATGCAGCGCGGAGCCTTGCCCCATTGATAAAAAGGAAGCAGCCGGAATGATGGACGGGAAACAGAAGGTGAAAAGCCTGAAGATGCACTTGAGTGCAAGTTAGACAATAAAAACAGCAACAACATTTTTGATTCTGAAAACATAAATGCCTCCACACGTCTTTTAAAATATTTTAAAAAATTAAGCTGTCAAGCCCTCTAAACATGTTCAACGCTGGACTGAGAAGCAGCGTGAAGAAAAATCTAAGTTCTAATACATATTTACATAATTTGATTTGAGTTTATTGTGACCCAAAAAAGCTCTGCTCTGACAAAGTGAACTGGCTTACCCCATTTCACACTAAAGCCGTGAGATGTTACTGGCCCCTTAATAACGGGTCTGGTGGGAGGTCCTGGCCTGTCCGGGCTCGTTGTACAGACCAGCACTTCGCTGGGAGAACTCTTTCCTTCCACGTTAGAAGCAAACAGCTGAAACAAAACCACAACAAGTTTAGCGTTGTTCACTCTAACTGCTTTTCCTGACAATTCTGCATGAGACTTCTCTTAGTAATTGCACAAATACCATTAAACCAGAAAGAATGTCACATCCCAACAAAGCGTGGGGGATTCTAATAACAGATATTAGATTGTTTCTTTACAAACCACATTGATTTTTTTCCCCTCCCTCCACTAGCAACAGATCATGACATGTTTAAGATAAGAGCACTGCCATTTTTCCCTTTAAAAAAAGAAATTCACGTGGCAACTTGCAGTTATTTACTCATAAAAGATGAAAACGATGGCAACAGCAATGCTATTTTTGTTGTGGAGGTATTTCAAACTGCTATTTAAAACAAATTAATTCAGAGCATCAGTAATCACACAATTAAAAGCTTAAGCAGCATGACATGCAAAACAAGAAACGCATCATCTACAGCCGCTGAAACAAGCGGGATGTGCAGAAAGTAAACTTTCCCAGCCAAATCCTTGGTCTCCACTCAAGAAAGTCTTCCGCTGACTTGGGGGAGAAGGTTGCTAAGCTGAGAGAAGACGTGAGGACCTGGCCAGGACACTGAGCAGATCAGGACTGTGCAAGAAACCCCAAACGGTCCAATATTTCATGGCTGCTGAGAGCTGTATTACCTCACGCTAGTCTCTGGGACAGAGATCTGCTGCCAAAGAAGTGAGTAATAAAATATGTATTATAATTGCTAATTGTAAATATAAGCTAGCAGGAACTTTTCCACTTGGGAAGCTGTTACTCCCCGGAGCAGTCATTTCTATCCTCTCTTCTAACACAGGCATCTGAGGAAAACAATTTGCAATTTTTAAGGCCAAAAAAAGTAATTGAGGTTCTCCAGCTCATATTCTTGCTTTAAACAAGTCACTAAAGCCAGTATCAAGTCCTGTGTATCATCTCTTGCTTCTTCTCTGACTATCGTCCCATTTAAGACATCTTGTCATGAACACCAGATACATGAGCTCAACAAATACCCCAGTAACAGCTCTAGGGGATCAGTGTGAACTACAAAGGTAATGCAACATTTATAAATCATAGAATGGTTCGGGTTGGAAGGGACCTTAAAGACCACCCAGTGCCCCCCCCCGGCCCTGGGCAGGGACACCTCCCACCAGCCCAGGTTGCTCCAAGCCCCGTCCAGCCTGGCCTTGAACCCCTCCAGGGATGGGGCAGCCACAGCTTCTCTGGGCAACCTGGGCCAGGGGCTCACCGCCCTCACAGCCAAGAATTTCTTCCTGATATCCAATCTAAATCTCCCCTCTTCCAGTTTAAAACCGTTACCCCTCATCCTATTGCTCCCCTCCCTGATAAACAGCCCCTCCCCATCCTTCCTGTAGCCCCTTCAGGGACTGGAAGGGGCTCTAAGGTCTCCCCGGAGCCTTCTCTTCTCCAGGCTGAACACCCCCAACTCTCTCAGCCTGTCCTCACAGCAGCGGGGCTCCAGCCCTCTGATCACCTTCGTGGCCCTCCGCTGGTTCCATTCCAACAGGTCCAGGTATTTCTTGTGCCCCTATTTACACAGCTACAGATTGCACTGGCCTGGCAGAACTGAAAAGTCGTATTAAATTGATTGTTCAAGCAGGATCTTCAACAATTCTGCAGAGCTATGGCTTTCCCAACCTAAAGTTCCCCATCCTCTCACTAGGAATAAAAATAAAACTTTGTTTGCTTCCAGGTCACTGATAAAATTATGAAATAGTATACAGCAGCACTGCTTTTTGTGGAACCTCACTAGAAGCAGCCATTGGTGATTCCCTTCTACACTGACACGTCAAACACTTCAGAGAATGAGATTCTGCACCTTGCTGTGCCCTCGTTTGCCCTTCTGTGCCACACTCTCACTCGGTACAGAACAAAGGCCTTTACAACTGTGTATTACACCATCACTGTCACTTTAATTAACCAACCTTTATTTCATCAAAAGCATTAGCAGGATGTCTCCTCTGTAAGCATGTGTTGTCTGGCATGAATTAAATTCCCCCTCTTGTGCTTGATGGTTTCAGTAGCAGCGAGCTGGATGTCTGAATTTTCCAATTGCAAAAACACTTCAGAGCATCTCTTTTGGGGGGTCTGTATTTAGGAGCACCCACACAGCAGGAGATACCAACACCTGCTAAAAACCCAGCCCCGAAGCCAGGTACGTGTATGCATGAGATGGAAAATCTTCAATTTTTGCCTGTTGGGCCCCTGAGCTGGGGAAGGAAGCCGTGCTCCTTACAGCGTCCGCTCCATCGTGTAGAAGTGAGATGGGCTTTGTGACCATGGATCAGGATTTTGGGGAGTAGTGGAGGTGACTACAGCCACCTCAGGCTCTCAGCCACACTTTTACAAGACCATACCTGACAGTACACGGCACCAAGAACCATACCTGTTTCAAAAAGGCTGAGCAATGAGCATCTTCTGTACTAAAAGTAAAAATACAACTGTGGTTTAATCTATTAGGTCTTACTATAAAATAAATCTGAGTTTGATGGCTCAATTTTGCAGGTAGTACTAAAGGGTGTCCTACAATGCCTGGAAAAAAACCAAGACAGACAATACTACGCAACGACAAGAGAAAAAAAGATTTTACCCTGAATTTATACTGCGTGCTTCTTCTGAGATTCTTCACAGTACAGGCTTGCTCCTCTCCAGTGTACTTTGGGTGAAACACGCTATCCTAGAAAAACCAAAACCAAACAAATTCTCGTAACTGAGGAGTCTGAGGAAGTTCTCTCTGTATTATAGTCTGCAGCTAGAACACATTATAGCAAAGGTACTTTATAGTCAAGTGCTTTTTTTAATTATTATTATTATTGCTTTTTATCTGCAAGGTCACAATAATTTTCCTTCTAGAATGATGGTGCAACTGACCTGACTAATATAATTTTGCTGTAAAATAGGCACAAAACCAATCGTGACAGTTTAAGACACGTAAGAGAAAGCGAAGTGGCAGATGACAGAGGGCAAGCACACCACGCAGCAGTGAGAAGGACATGGCAGACTGAGCTGGGGAAGGACAAGCTGCCCTAGACTTTACAGACTCCTGTGAAGCTTTGTCAAGGAATCAAGGATGACAGCACGGATTCTCAGCTAAGGATTCACAATTCTGCTGCGGAGCAGAACAAATCACACAGCTCCATCCTGCCAAATACCCAGGACTCCTAAAAAACCTTCCAACCCGCAATCTTCTCGGTGATCTTGCATTAATAAATGAAAACTCAATCTATGTCATGCAGCATACTTTATAGTAACACAGTACTTACATTATCCTCTTCCTGAATTTCCAGGGTGTAGGAAATCACTTCCTCTGGTGTACATCCTTCTACTTTATTCCACTGCAACGCGATCCACGTCACGCCAGCTCGAACAAGCCTTGGTGCAGAAGGGGTCTGAGGAATATTACCCGCAGTGTAGCACACCACCTCCTGGCTGTACCCACTGCACAGGGATGGAGAAGGCGAGAGAGGAATATTAAAAAAAAAAAAAAGATTAAAACTAAAAACCCCAAACCTCAGTGTATTTAGAGAAATATTTCACGTTTTCAAAAAAACAGACAATGTTTGAGCAGCCTGGTCTGGTGGGAGGTGTCCCTGCCCAGGGCAGGAGGGTTGGAACTAGGTGATCTTTAACGTCCCTTAAAACCCAAACCATTCTATGATTCTATATTAAAATTGCCCAGGTGGAAAAGATGAGCACCCAGTTAGGAAATGCCAGAACTAAGAATAGAAAAAAAATGCAGGATTATATGTGTCCTCACGGTCATTTTTACAGATCTCATCACAATAATATTGGAAAAAATAATATTTGATTGCCTGAAAAATATTAACTTCCTATGCACTGTGAAGTAGAGGAAAATCTCATTTAAAAAAGGGTAACTAAAACATCGGAAATAAAGCCTCAAGTTTTCAATTTTTAGATGTTGACCTTGAGATGCAGCTTCCACCTTTCATAAACTTGAAATACAACTTCTATTCAAGCTCCACCTCTGAAAGCCAAGTGCTCCAGCAAATCTAAGCCCACTGTTCCAGACCATCCCCCTCCAAAGAAAGCAGGGAAAATTTATCTGGTCATGACCACGCATGCTCAGCATCACGTAGGAGCCGTCTGGTGCAGGCACAGACACCTTCCAACCCTCCAGGCTGCTCCTTTCCAACTTTCCCTGCCCAAAGTTCCTTGCATTTGAAGTTGAGAGTAATTCCCACAGCTCAGGTTGCAACCAGAGAGAACATCCACAGCACAGGAGATCCACGCTCTCATCTTTTCTACATCCCAGCACACAATGCCTTGGAACGTAATAGGCGGTTGTGGCAAACAAATATAGGATGAGTTCTCTGAAGATTCCAGGCGGAATATATTGTTTTCAGTGGAAATTTGAGAACAAAGTTTAAAATGGACAGATTTTGGTGTATTTTCAGGAGGACAACACCAGAACTCTCAACTGAAGGTAACACTATTGCAATTTTCAAATCTGTGTTCCCAAGTATAAATGTATTTTGTTCCTTAAAGTCACTGCATGAATTTGATACACACAAAGCACCACATCTCCTTTTCCAGAGTCTTCTTTCTCAAAAACAACACAATTGTTGAAATATTCTCATAGTAAAAAAAAAAATGCATCTATAACTAGCATCCAAACAAGACAAAAATCATCTTGAATGGTACGTCCGCAAGCATTACAACCAACCAAAATCATTTTATGACACAAAGCGTTCGATGACGTTATCATGTCATAATTTTGAGTGCTGTCTATAAAAATAAGCCGTGTGCTGTTGGTGCTTATCTCATAGATTAACACAGAGCAGCTGACCATAACCATAGTTCTTACTCCACTCCCTCCCCAATAGCCTGAGGAAAAAAAAAAAAAAAGAGAGAGAGAAGAACAACAAAAAAGGAGGGGGAGGTTGATGCATGCCCTAAGATATTTTAAATATCTGGGATCTGGCAAAGAGAAGAGATTCCAAAACTGGGAACTTCACATAAAACTGGCAGTCCCCTTCCTTTTCCACTCAGCAGCTCCGGCTCAAGACTCTCTCTCTCTCCAGTTCAGGTATTATTTCAATAGGGAGGGAATTAATCTTTCAGGAAGTTGGCGAAAGGGACTGCGTGCATACATGGACGGCCCCAGCATATCTCGGAGGCAAAATACAGGAACATGAATAAAGTAATTTTTAAAAGATACGTATTACTAAGAGGTCTGTGTTTTGGAAGAGAGAATAATACAGGAATCTCTCGCAGCAAAACACATCATTATATACCACTAGTATTTCTTTTTCCGTCCTTCTTGTGATGATTAGATCCTGTTTAGGTAAGAAGGACAATAAAGGAGTACACAAGAGCACTGAATGTTTAGTTTCTTCACAGCTGAACCCTTCCTGGCCCACATTTCTTCCGTGAGTACAGAGCCCCTGCAGCACCACGGCTCTTTGGGCACACTCATTTTAGCCCAGGGCTCCCTAGGAGCTCCCGGAGGATTTCTGATTTCTCATCATCTTCACCTGAGCGCATCTGTTCACGCGCAAAGAGAAGGAAAACTTGAAACCCATCTTGCAGGTAGACCTGTCCTCTCTCCCCCACCCCAGCAGCCAGCCCTGCTGAAGAAGGATGGGACTGTGCTGCTGAAAAAAAAAAAAGAAAAAAAAAGACAGAAGGGCTTTACTTTAAACCAGAAAAATAAATATATCAAGATTCCTTTCAAAAATCTGTAACTCAACTTCCTCTCGCTTGTTTTTCTTGGTTCACAGAGGTCTCTAGTGGGAATTTTACATAACAGATGTATTCTTTTTGTATTAGGAATAGACCACAAAACACCATTTAACACCTCAAAAGGAGCCTATCTCCTTAGGTTAACCTCATCCTCCTGAAGGTGCACAGCGATTCCCTGGGAGCTGAATGATACCACCAGGAAAGGTGTGACTAAAGCATTAATAATAGCGCAAATGTCAGATATTTAACCCAAAACCATAAAGAAAACAAGCAAACACACACAAATAACCCCAGAAATTCCTCTTTATGCTGTCAACTTTTCAACTACCACTTTTTTCTCGAGAAAGAGCGTCACTTGGGATAACTTACCTAGTACCGATGTCATTCTGAGCTGCTAATCGGAAGGTGTAACCCAAAGCCGGACAAAGCTTAGTCAACTTGCAATGCTTCTGGCTTCCAAAGTAACATTCTCTGAAACCACTGTTCCTCTTTCCCTAGAAAGAGAGTGATCTGTAATCGGGTAGCCATGAAACAAAACCACACCGTGCTGATTTAAAGAAAAAAAAAGAGCTGTTAAATGATATTAGAATTAGATGTTTTCACACAGGCACCGTGCAAAGCAAGCAAAAAACACTGACAGCATCGCTACGTTACCGAAAACAATTCAGATCAACACCGTCACTCTGCTGTCAGATTCCTCCTCTTTTTAGATTCTTATCTTCCTGAGATGTAGCTGCGGTTTCTGTCATTCTGTTTGAAATGCAATTTATCCTACCCGCTAACAAACAAGCGTGCAAATTAAGGGTGAAATTCATCTCTGAATCGACCGGGTCACAGGAAAGCTGTAACCAGCGTTTCTTGCAGGCGTTACCCGAGCTCTGCACCTCGAATCCCCCGTAACCCTGCCTGGTCCTTCGGAAGGATGCCGTATCCCACCAGAGGGCTCTCGCTGCCCGCCGGCCGGCCACCGTCACCGCCAGCCACCGTCAGCCGAGAGGGACAAGCCTCCTGTGACTCTCTGCTCTCGAGGGCAAAATATATCTACTCGTCACAGAGGAGTAGTGAACGTGCCGGGTTCTGTACCCATCCCGTTGCCCAGAGCACACGGCATGTGATGAGCAAGGAGCATTTGCTGGAAAGCACGCAACCTGGTTAAGAAACTTGGATGACAGAGGTACGGTTTATGGGACCTTCACGTCAACGTGACCTGAAGCTACGGTGAGCCCTGACAGCGCCAAGACAGGGCAGCAGCAAGATAGGGCATCGAGACACGGCAGGGGGGTTGGAACAAGATGGTCTTTAAGGTCCCTTCCAACCCAAACCATTCTGTGATTCCCTGACACCTCAACCTCCCGAGTCCTTCCTCAGGTACATCAAACACAACCCAGCACAGCCGAGGACATGGACATTCAGAAGCTCTCTCCCTCCCTGTCACCTTTAAGAAAAAAAAAACCAAAACCTTTTCAATCCAACCCACCCTGGTATGCCCTAGGGTAAAAACACGGCTGAGCTTTTCACAGGATAGAGCACCAAGACAATAAAGAATAACCAGTTTCATTGTACACACGTTGTCACCTTGAAATCCTTCAGGAGAAAGGGCCTGGACTGTTCAATTCTACATAAATAATATCTATTTGAGCTGTACCAGTTTAAAGGCATTTCAATTTCAATACCTGAATGCAAAGTTAACAGACAATAACATTATAAAGCGCCCCAAAGTGGGGTACTTTATGAAGTGCCCCATGAGCACACCCATGTGCTCAAACTGGTGCAGGATTATACCCATCGCTGCAGCTTCCTCTGGTGCAAGAGCTCTGCTATGCCATTTATTATTTTTGGCACCTGCCTCTACGATTTTTAATTTTTATTTTATCTCAGTAAATTAACATCTGCCCATAGACAAGACTACTTATTTCACCTGAGGTACACCAGCTTGACAGAAGACACGTTTCTACACCTAAGCAGAGTTATCAGAAAAATTATTTATACAGGTGTCCCTCCCTGTGGCCAAGAGCCTCCCCTGCTGCTGCCTCCTTCAGCTCCGTTTCTCCTCCCAGGCACCGTTCTTCCTCCGTGCTCAATACATCACTTCATCATTAAAGATTTCAAAAATGCCCGAGTGGGACACACATTTTTCCCTGGCCCGTTCTCCAGGCCCCATCAATTTCCAGCTCTTTTCACCCGGCTGGCAACACAGAAGGAAGAACTCCATAAAATGTTTGTAAGTAAATCTCCAAAATGCGTTTTATCAAGCTAGGAGCGCCCATGCAGACCTCCAGCGCGGCTCAACCATTTGGAGGCACCGCAGAGACATTCAGCACGCTGGCAAACGGCCGTAACTCACTTTTATTTACACGGTGTGACCCTACACTTGTTCTAGAACTTGGTTCTAGAACCTTCAACTTCATCCACCTGCTCCAGCTGTATCATTCCTGTATGGCTCACGCAAATTAAAGGGTGGAATTGGAAGAGAATCATGAATCCTAAAGCAAAAGTCTTTTGTAAATGAGAAAACTTATTTAGATCTAAAGTCCCTACATATAGAGTTATATGATAAAACTCCTTTTGGACAAAAATAATAGGTCACCATACTTCCCAGCTCGGCAATATCATATTTAAATTCCAGACTATACATAACCTAATTAATAATCCTATTTTTTAGTAAAATATCCTTTCATCAGTGCAGGACTACTACGAATAGATTTTTTTCCCCTCTATGCAAACTCTCTTATAGGTTTAGATGCATTAAACTAATTTTTCTCTAACTCTTTAATGACTTCGCTATTTGTAAACCATTTGAAAACATTTAATCTCTTTTTGTTTTCTGCTTAAGAATTTTTTTTTTTATATTTTTGCTATGTTTTTTCTCCAAGAGAATGAAGTGCCCACATGCTACGCATGTGATTGACAAACAGATGAGCAGTGATAGCTGTCACGGAAAATCTCACTAACGGACCAAGGAACCTCCAATTTGTCAAACTGGCGGGTTAAAACTTTGCAAAGGTTGCCAAACATTTATGTTACCTTCAACTTTGTAACAGTACAAATTCTGATATTGTATATATTTTTCTTCTAGAACCGGTGTTGTACACTTCCCAGACTTGCTCAGAGACTGACTGGTATTCAAATTACTCAGACTGGCTGGTATTTCGGATTCTATTGGCACTAATTGGAGAGGCTGGCCGATATTTCTAATTATCCTGGCATTAATAGCCTGGAAATAGTCTCTCCGCTCCTTCCATCCCAAGATTTATGAAAGCACTAATGCTGGCATAATTATGGACGGGAACAACTGGCAGGCTGGTACTGGCTGCCACCCAAGAGCCTTACAGCTTTCCCAGAACCCTTCTCCCATTCTTTGTACGCTCGGCATCCAAGTTTTAATCCTTTCAATAACGTTTCGTAAGTTGCTTAAAATATACTGTGTCGTTTCCGCAAATATTTCTAAATCCACGAATTTCAGAGGGAGAGCAGACAGACACCGTCTGACTTCTTCACTAGCCCTGCCGCGTTCCCTGTGATGCCCATCAGGGTCTGGCCGAGGAAACGAGAGCAAGTCAGCTCCACAAATCCATGAGAATTTGCAAAACATGAGAACACAGCATTTTAACAATTCTCTTTTTTTTTTTTTTTTTTTAAGAGTTTTGCCTATTTCAGCTATATTTCAAGCTACACGCACTTAAAACGGGGTGTTTACGTTTCTCCCGGAGATTGCATTTGAGACAAGGGGTTTGAGAATTTTAAATGGGTTTTGTTGACCGCGTTCCCTGCAGCAAATACAGTAAATAAACACGGAAGGAGGAATGTGCCACTGCAGGTACAGTGGATACAGAAACGGAGCACGGTCCTTCACCAGACCTCGCTGCAAAAGCCTGGACAGAAGCTGCCAGCATCAGCTCCGCGAGCAGGAGGCAAGATGGGAATCTGCTGCGGGCCACGCCAGCGCTGACTTCTGTGTTTGGCTCATGTTGGCAATAAAAAGCAACAGACTGATATTCAATCTGACACAAAGCTGTGGAGCAAACTGTCAGCAATTACTCTAACACACCCCAACATCTCTGCAAAGCATTTATTGTGCAAGCTTTTACACAAGGGACCGGATTTTCTATATATACAAATATTTAGAAGACAGAGCAGGACCTGTGAAACATCCCTAAAATATAGACAAAACCCAATTTTATCCAAGACTCTCCTCCTGCACGTCTGACAGGAGGGGTGTAGCCACAGAACCGACCTAGAGAGCAGGAAGGTGAACAAATGCAAGCCCATGCATGAGCGTGGAGCTTCGTGTATCCAAATTCTAGTGGACCATCACTGAGATGCACGGCCCAGATTATCAACTAGTATAGATAAGCACATCTCTGCTAGCCTCGAGAAGTTTAAAGCTTTGTGGCAGAACAAAATTATCTCCATTTATCTATATATAAACTTAATTATTAACTCTCCATCACCAAATCACTAAATAGTGTGGTATTTTATCTGTGTCTCTCTTGAGCAAATTAAAATGAGATACTCACTGGATCCGAACTGAAGCTGCTTTTGAGTTATACACAAAACTGTGACACACACCGCCCGAGAGGGGCGTGCTTGTCCCTGGCTCGGGAACAGTCCTCCACTTTCCCATAGGGAATGAATGGGATACTCTCGCTATCCATATGCACAAGAGAAACATTTATTTACTACCACTTAATCACAGAATGATCATTTCCTATCTAATTAGTAACAAAGGCCTGATTCTTACAGCAGCGCCAGCGGCATTCTGCAGTGCACTTACAGTTTACTGATGTTGATGAATGCTGGCATCAGGGAAAAGCAGCACCTCCTCTACAGCGATGGTTTCTGTTTGGTGTACTTTTGACGCTATTTTGTCCAGTTAGCCTTTTGCTTACCCTGAATAATCCATCCTGGTGCAAAGTCATCATTCAACTAGTTCAGGTTTGTAAGTTCAGAGGGTTCAGGTTTGTAGAGTTCACAGAAAGAGAGCCAGAGGTGTTATTGTCCTTAATTACTAATTTTAACTGATTTTATTGCCAGACTTCTATTCCCAATCCCAGCACCTGAGGAGCAGGTGTGTTCAGATCCTACTGAATTTCAAAATACCTGAGGAGAGGGGCTGATCCTGACTCCTTTGAAGTCAATGGAAACTTTGCTAGTGTCCAAACCATGTAACTGAGTCACAATTTGCCAAACTCACCTTTTACTCTGCTGTTAAAGAAAGAAGATCCATAGATCTTCAGGCATTATAAGTTAAACCAATTTATTAGCAAGGGATTACAACCATTATTCTGACTACTACTATAATACTGACCTATGTCAGTACTGAGAAAAAGTATTTGCGTTTTCCAACGTGTAACACCAGTCACTTTACAAACTATCTAATCCAAATTGGGAGGGAAAAAGTGGAATAGTAGGAATAGCTTTGGCTATTGACAACTCTCCCTGAGTTTGCAGGTCAGGAAAAACCCCAAACCTCAGACCTAAACTGAAGCAGCAGCTGGGTAGGAGTGGGACAGTGACATATTAATGGCTGGACTTGATGATCTGAAAGGTCCCTTCCAACCTAGACAATTCTATGATTAAGCAGAATAACCTTCTCTTCATCAAAGTAGGTCAGAATACAACACACCTAGTTCAAATGAAGAAACAAAAGCAACTCATCTGTGTTTCATCTAAAGCTCATCCGATGAGGCGAGAGAAAGTTTTTAAAGTATATATGAGAAGAGACAGCCAAACCAGAGACTGGGAACAGCGCTGTGTCTCTTCTCAGCAAGATACAGTAAAATAAAGAAACCCAAACCTGCCTCAAACACGCGAAGTGAGGAACTCGTGGTAAGTACGTGGGGTGTCCCGGGGCCTGGGGAGCAGCGCTGCACCCAGGGTCCCAGGCAGCCCCCTGAGCACCCGGCTGGCCCTGCAGCACTTCAGCCCTCGGGACCCGCCAGCCACAGCCACAAAGAGACGAGGTGCTGTCCCTTTTGCTCCAATGTACCACCTCACCTAACCCTAGGGCTGTAAAACATGTCACTGCTGCTGGTGTTCTACAGCAATAATTTATTTTTCACAGAATGGTGGGGTTGGAAGGGACCTCTGGAGATCATCCCATCCAACCCCCTGCCCGAGCAGGGTCACCCAGTGCAGGTGGCACAGGAACGCATCCAGGCGGGTTTGGAATGTCTCCAGAGATGGAGACTCCACCTCCTCTCTGGGCATCCTGTGCCAGTGCTCTGCCACCCTCAAAGTAAAGAAGTGCCTCCTCGTGTTTAGGTGGAACTTCCTGTGTTCAAGTTTGTGCCCATTACCTCTTGTCCTGTTGCCGGGCACCACTGAAAAGAGCCTGGCCCCATCCTCCTGACACCCACCCTTTCTGTATTTATAAGCGTTGATAAGGTCCCCCCTCAGTCGTCTTTTTTCCAGACTGAAGAGACCCAATTCCCTCAGCCTTCCTTCATAAGAGAGGTGTTCCAGTCCCCTCAGCATCTTGGTAGCCCTTTGCTGCACCCTCTCCAGCAGTTCCCTGTCCTTCTTGAGCTGGGGAGCCCAGAACTGGACACAGCACTCCAAATGCGGCCTCACCAGGGCAGAGTAGAGGGGGAGGATGACTGCCCTCCACCTGCTTGCCTATACAAGTGATGCCACCTACACTCCTGGCTGCATTTTGGATGCTATAAACTATGCCGCTGCCCTGTAAGAGGAGGAAGAACTAGTTGAGATACCATTGAGCATCTGACCCACTCCAAGATCTGAATTGTCCCAGAGAAAGATAACCTGTCCCCCACTCTGTAGAAGCCCTTCCTCCCCTCAGTGGGAGCGGGCAGCACGGCTGGGGCTGGGGGACACCTGGGACACTGCCGGACTCGCTGGCCTGGCCACCTCCACCGGTCCCCACGTCCTCTGTCCTCCATGCCAGTTTTGCCTCTATTTTGCTGCAGCCCTTGCCCCATGGCTTTCCAGGACCTGCACGTCACCTCTGCCTCGCGAGGGCTTGCCATGGCTCACTCCCACGCTGCCCCTCCCTAGGAAGGGATCCAACTTCTCCAGGCAGGCTGCCATGTTAGGGTGTTTTTCTAACTTTATCATGGGCTAGATTTCTTGTTCTCCACTCATGCAAAGCCCCCTCTGCTTTGCAGCCGCAATTTAATTTCCTTCTGATGACTGATTTTCCCATGTTTGTATTTTATTCTGTGCCCCGTAGCTAATGAATGTTGCTCTAGCTGCGATCTGGCAGAGCACACGCTGCCTGGCAAGCGTCCCCCTCCTCCCTGATGTATTTATTTCTCGATTTCCCCGGGACACAGTGTGGCATTGGCATTGTAACAGCCGGTGCTTTTGCTTAGGTGGAGTTTACACAACCAAGCGCGAGGGTACAGGGCATCGCAAGTGAATTCTCTTTTGTACCTGGGTGCCGCAGCTCCGGTAGCTAATTGCACCCTACGGCGGAGACACAACTCGCAATGGCACATGAAAAAGCAAGCAGAACAGCTTGCCGAGCTCGCCGTCGCAGGTAGATGAGGCTCCTGCATCTCCAGACTTTTTCTTCAAGAAGCCTCAATAGCAAGCTTTAATTCAGCAGCTCAAAATTGCATTTCTGTCTCATATCAGAGGAAGAAAATAATTCAGAGAAGCTACACCTGTGGCATTAACTATCTCACAACCAGACAACTACATTTCAGTCAGGAGTCACGTCAAACCAGTGGAGAGGTACCGAGTTAATTTGTGCAGATTAATGGAGAATAATCTTCCATCTTTGCTGGCTAGCTAGCCACTGGGGGCTCAGCTTTCAGGATTGTTCCTGAGAAGTCAAGGAAATTAAAACCAACAGACGAAGGGAATCAGGATGCCTTCGTTTTTCCCCATTGGTACCTGGGCTAGCCTAAACCAAACTACTTTTGCCCTGTAAAAAGCGGACATTGTAACAACTCTTTCTGAAGAGAAAACTCTTGGTATATACTCAGTACTAAAGGGTTTAAAGGAAAAGGGCATTTTAGCATTGCCCTACGTATATTCCAAATTATGACTAGGCTCCGTGTGGGGAAAATTACAAAATTAACATCCAAAGTATTTGCACTGTATTAATGGTCTGTTGTTGGTCTTTTCGTCTGAGAAGACCTTCTGTTGCTTCCCTTCCCTTTGCAGGCTGGAACCATTCCCGTTTCCACCACTTCACTGCTCGGTGCTGTCACGTTCCCGTGGCTCCAAGTTACTGGAAGCCTTGTAAGAGATCACGACTGCACAGTCAAGGTGTCAGAGAAGATGTAATGGCATCATTCTGGCCCATCCTTTTGGAGAAATGTCCTTTTAATCTCCTTTTCCCTGACCTCGCACTCCACTTTTTTCTTCTTCACTGACGAGCTTCCCTCTGCCGTTACGCAGAGAGGGGCAGGAAGCCATTCCGAAATTCTTGTTTGGTTTTAGTTCAGTTCAGTGGGTTTCTCATCACGCAGACCCCGCTCGCTGTGATACTGCATACAACAAATGCTTGCACAGCGAGCGGTTCCAAACATCCAACATGTAGCAGAATGATCTGGCAACGCGTTAATAGTGAAAGGCAGGAAAACGATTCATAACAGAATATTCCCTTTAGGATATTTAGACTACTAAAACCCTCATGAGATGTTTCTCGGACTGTACAACTAAACATCTCGTCACACTCTTCATTTCCTGACTCATCACCTGTTTTCTTTACGTGTTGCCCAAACCTCTTCTGTCACCCAAAACACTTTTTTTTTTCCCTTCAAATACGATATCCACTGACTCAGGCTTTCCGCAGAAAAGCTTGCACAATGGAAGGGAGGACTCGGCTAGGACCTGGCAAATCTGGCTTTGGGCACGCTCCCCGACAGCACGCTGCTCACTAACCATGTGAGATCTCTGGGGCAGAGAACTTATTTGCCTTTGTGGCTGGAAGGGCATTAATTGCCCCTACGTAAAGAACACCCCGAATACATCATCTGTAGGACAGCTGACGCCTCTTCTCCCTTGAGGTAGGAACCGTGCGCCCATTCTGCACTCAGCACCCAGAAGAAAGAGATCGCCAACAGAACTCTAAGATACATCACAAGTAATTCAATAATAAGTAATGTTAATTGACAAGTAAAGTACACCAAATGAGCGATAAAAAGTTAGATTTCAAGACTACAGAAGCAGAACATTGCCTCTGCACAAAATACACGGAAAAGTTTTGCCCCCACTGCCCCTTTCACCTTTCCAACTCTTTACCTAATGCCATCAGGATTTCATTTGCCCACTTCGACTTTCTCCTGTATTTAATTATTTTTCTTTACTCAGCAAATCCTTGGAAAGTAAGTCTGAGTGTCATTTATTTATGTATTTATTTCAACTACTTACCTCATCCCACTCCAGAAGGTAGCTGGTGATTTTTGAACCATTATCAATGGGTGCCTACGAACAAAAATAAACAAAAGGTGATTTGGGGGAACAGAGAAAACTAATTCCCCCCCCAGGCCAATGACTACAGTTGGAAGTGAAATCAAAGCTGGGGTTTGCACATAGCTTGGCAACCTCTTAACGAATACCGAGAAGAAGCTGGACGTAATGAAACACATACATTTCAAAAGTCAAGTCAGTGCACGGGGAGGGATTTGTCAGAGTACAGCAAGTTCAAGTCCCTTACTGAAAAATGACTGTCTCAGCTTGCAATTATTTTCAGCGGTTCCGCTCACTGTCAGTAAACGTATTTTTCACTGCTTTCTCGCCCGATCCAAGCATTACCTACCTTCCATTGTAAGGTTAAGGAGCTTTTGGTCCTGTGCGAGGGTTTGGGTGGGAAGGGACACTCTGGTGCGGAGCTGTGAGTGGTGAAGCTTACTGGCTCCGAGCAGGATCCCTTGACTGAGTTGTACATTGCATATACCCTGGAAACAACATCCAAACGGGATATAGATTTGCTGACAGTTCAAGACGAGACAGCACTGCCTCAGCCACAATATTGGCATCCACGATACCATCCACTAATGACAGATTTCTCACAGACCAGTGGCTACCATTATTCTACTTCACTCGATACAAGTATGCAAAAAAATTCGCAGCAGAAGAGGAATGTTTTTTAGTGCTTTGTGCAAACGCTCCCACAGACCACTAGTTACCGTCTTTCCTTTCCACCATTCCCTTGCCTATTGCTGGACTTTCACGCACCGTGCTAAAATCCTCTTTGCAATACAACAAAAAGCATGAACGCCTGAGAAAAAGGTACAAAATTTAATGCCCGGTTTACACTTGATTCACTTGTACCATGTTGAGTGGTGGCAATTGCTGGTCTCCTTCCACGGGTACAAGTTTCTCCTACATAGCTCAGGTGTCAACGTAGTGGACCTCCATGAATTAGAACTAACACAGCTCAGGAACATTGCTCTGATAAAACTAAAAATCTTCAAAGCAAACTTGATTTCAGGCAAATCCTCTATCTAGCAACCCAGAGGGGGATATACAATGCCAAATCATGTGGGAAAGCAAATACAATATAGCTGAGCACTTCCTCACGGAGTGCTTTTCTCTGAAAAATTAATGATGTTATTTTTTCCTTTCACGTTTTCCACACAGCAAAAGAAAAGTGCAAATTGGAAGTCTTCCACTCAAAAAAAACCCCGTTCAAACCATGACCAGACGATGACCTTGGAGCTGGCTGTAGCTATTGTGTATGTGAATGCAGAGTTTAAGAAAGGGCAATTTCTAATTTTGTTTTCAGCAGATAAGAGTAATTTCTGTACAATGACCACCTACGTAGAATCAAACCTTAGGGGGGAGGTTCACCAGAACTGCTATAGCGCTGCTTTACCCATCACCTGTTAGCAGTCAGGAGTGAAAACAAATGCAATTAATTAATTGAGTCTGCGTCTAGCAAGCGGTTTGTACGTGTGCAGGGGATCAGCGTAGCCCAGCATCAAACAAACCACCATCGGGGAACACAACCATGTGAAAATGAGCTTAACGAGCATCTTCTGCAAGTCCCCAAAACACAGGCATCTCTGAAGGTTTGAAGAAACGCAGGGGGTGGGTTCAGAGGGATCCAGGTTGTCCTGGGCAGGGCAGGAGCAAGCGCCAGCAGCTTCTCGGTGCGGAGACGAAGCCCTGAGAGATGCTGCCAAGGCGAAGGAGACCCAAGGCGATGCGCCCAGTAACTGCTGGCCCCAGAAATTTCTTTACTTAACAGATTTATTTCTTCACAGGCGTTAATACATAACGAAGTTTCAGTGAAGAAAAAAAAATACAGTCGTGGAAAGCAAACAGCCGGCCTTTTCAGCATCGGTTCCCTGAACTACAAATGCACACTGCTGCTTTTTAAGACCGACTTTTATATTTGGCAATCACTTATTTTTAAACAGAAGCTATTGCTAACCGTTCACAGACAATTTCTAATTTAGCAGACCCGCAGGAAAGCGGAGGGAGCTGGAGGTAGGGAGAAAGAAGTCAGGCAGGACATGGGGCAAATACCCCCCCAGCGCCCCTGAAAATGGCACAAGATGTCAGCCCCGCTGCTGTTTGAAGCTGGCTTTAGAAGCGATGCTCCATCGCGTTCATCAGGAAGCTCAGCGGGTGTTTTACAGCCTTCTCCTCCTCCCTCCCATCCATTTGCTGCGAGGGCTGGGACTGCTGCCCAACCTGGGAGACCACCTGTGACTTAGAATCATAGAACCATAGAACGTGTTGGGTTGGAAGGGACCTCTACAGGCCATCTAGCCCAACCCCCCTGCAGTGAGCAGGGACATCTTCAACTCGATCAGGTTGCTCAGAGCCTCATCCAGCCTGGCCTGGAATGTCTCCAGGGATGGGGCCTCCACCACCTCTCTGGGCAACCTGTGCCAGTGTCTCACCACCCTCAGTGTAAAGAACTTCTTCCTAATGTCTCATCTAAACCTGCCCTGCTCTAGTTTAAAACCATCGCCCCTCGTCCTATCGCTCCATGCCCTTGCAAACAGCCCCTCCCCAGCTTTCCTGTAGGAACCCTTTAGGGACTGGAAGGGGCTCTAAGGTCTCCCCGGAGCCTTCTCTTCTCCAGGCTGAACCCCCTCAGCTCTCTCAGCCCGTCCTCACAGCAGAGGGGCTCCAGCCCTTGGAGCATCTTCGTGGCCCTCCTGATTTACAAGAAATTACTTCTGCTCTTGTGCTTCTACTTGAAAAGTTCATTTTAGGGCTCCACTAGAAAGTATCCTTTAAAAAAACAAAACCCACCACCTATAGTATCAGAGCAAGACAAACACATTTTGGTGCTGGGTCTTTTGTAAAGCTCAAAAGCAAAGTGTTTGTTCTTTAAAGTTTAACATACAGTAGCAGCCTTGATGTGAAAAAACACGCCAAACCTAGCCCTCGTCTGGAAAAACAGAAGGAAACAATAGACAGGAGTGAAAGGATTTATTTTTTTTAAAAAGGATATCAAGCATAAGTGAACAGGATGTGAATTTGCAGCCTTGGTTCATAAGCAAAGCCTTTAAAAAAATGCAACGCGAGCAGATAACACCAGACGGTGTTTAAAACATCAGGGAGCAAAACCGAGAACGTGTTAATAGTTAATAAATGCGTAAAACACATTTTTAGAATCAAAAAGAAATACGCTCTGAAAACACCAAGACAGGCCCGTGTGAATACAGATCTTTTTTTAACAAATGCTGAAATTACTATGGTCAGATGGATCTGTAATCAGCAGACTTATGTCACGCAGCGAGGAGTATTTATGAAGAAAGAGTGCTGGAGAACTTTCAGCGCTACCACACCTGCGTTACAATAACTGAAGAAAGACCAGTTGCTCGAGCCAAATTTTTAAGAAGCTTGAGGTATCCCCCTTTCATACACAAGCACTTTCAGGCCTATTATATATATATTTCCAGAGAAATATAGATATATAGGTGTCTTTCCTCCTCTTACTATAGCGTTGGCAACACGACAGAAAAGGTATTGTTCAAAAAGCACCCTCATAACTTAAAGCCCACGATAAAATCTATCAGAAAATACTTAGAAGCCACAGAAAACACACCTACAGAGGCGACCATGAAATTTTTGAGCTACAACATACAGTTAGATAAAAAACTTTCACGTTTATTCTCAATATAATTGAAGGGTTTATATTTAAGTGACGTTCATAGCCACACTTAACTCACCTGACGTGATAATCTGTTGCTGGCCTAAGGTCTTTCAGGTTATATTCTAATTCTTCTCCGCTGCAGGAAAAAAAGCCCCAAACCAACAAATGAGTAAATTATGAAAAGCAGTATGACACTTAGCACTGCTAGTGATTTTCCAGTGACTAGCGACTCCCTCATACTATGATTTGAAAGAAGAAAAAAACCATCCCACCACGGAAAACCAGTAGGAAACAATATACCAACAGTTTGTCAACACACTTCATGTTTCTTGAAAACTTGATAAAGCTCCGTATACATAGCGGAAAAGTAGTTATCATCCCAATTTATACGGTAATCTAGCTATACAGGTTTATTTCAATTCTATCCTTACATTTTGTTGATATTTGCATAAAGCTCGTTGTGTTTTTTGACCCTCCCAGAGGTGAAAGGAGCAGAATTGATACATTACTTTTGTACTTTCTGCACATTCCCTATTTCAAAATACTGTATAAAAACTGAGTGTCATTTTCATAGGAAAAATTATAGTTTCTTGCACAACCATTTCACTTATTTGCTTTCTCGTCCAGAATCACACTCTCTGCGAGGACCACAACAAGATGTTTAATTAATGCCCTAACAGCTGGACCTGGATCTCTTTCAATACCGAGAAAAGTAAAAGCACAGTATTTCAGACATTTTAGGAAAAAACCAACACACAATCTATCAATTTCAAATGTAGCCAACAGATTAGGGCTATTCTTTTTCCTTCTGGTTTGTTTGCTGGTAAATGAACACTAGGCTCAGTCATGTGTTGCCGGTTCTGTGAAGACCGAGGTACGGGTCAGTGCTTATTAAGTAATAGCCACCTCATGTAAGTGCTTGGCTTATTCATGATTCTACTCAGTTTAGCATAAAGAAATATTTCATAGCTAGCTGGACAAATAGAGGGAGACATCTCAAAATCAAGAGAACAAAATCAAGCAGAAAGCACACGCTTGCTGGGCTGCCAGAAATCCACCAAAAACCTTATTTTTCTTCATAGAACCATAGAATCATTCAGGTTGGAAACGACCCTTGGGATCATTGAGTCCAACCATCAACCCCGCTCTACAAAGTTCTCCCCTACACCATATCCCCCAACCCCACATCTAAACGACTCCTAAACACGTTCAGGGATGGTGACGCCACCACCTCCCTGGGCAGCCTATTCCAGTGTCTGACCACTCCTTCTGTGAAGATTTTTTTCCTAATGTCCAGTCTAAACCTACCTGTTGCAGCCTGAAGCCATTCCCTCTTGTTCTATCGCTAATTACCCGTGAGAAGAGACCAGCACCAACCTCTCTACAATGTCCTTTCAAGTAGTTGTAGAGAGCGATGAGGTCTCCCCTCAGCCTCCTCTTCCTCAAACTAAACGGTCCCAGCTCCCTCAATAGCTCTTCATAAGATTTATTCCCCCACCTAGTCCAATGCTTTGCAAATTCAGGGTTTTTTTTTCCCCTCTGAAACGAGTGCACCTCCTTGCAAAGACAATGTATTCGACACATTGCAGGCTCTGTTTTGCCTATAGTACTGAGGATTAGCGCTGCTCGTGCCAGAGTGTACCTCACGAAGCTAATGGCTGTACTCCGGCCAGCAGCAGGAGACAGATTCCTACTCGCAGCTTTAAAACAGACGCACAACATTTCATGACCAGGAGAAAATGTGCAGCCATCACCCCAGCGAGCACAACAAGTACTAGGAAAGCGTTCTTCCCATTTTAAGGGCTCAGCAGCACACGTTAACCTACAGAGATGCTCGCGCTGGCTCACAAACAGCTAGCGTAAATACCAGGGGGAAAAAAAAAAAAAAGAAACTTTAACCAAAAAAAAAAATTAACCAGGCAGCATTCCCTGGTTAACGTGCTCTTTTTATATCAGCCAAGACAGTTCACGCAGACCTGCCTTTAGCATAGCAGGAGGAATACCCTAATTCACAGGACATTTTAAGAAAGAAGATGGTTTGGTCTCGAGAGGTAATTCCATAAACGCTGTACCACCTGGAGTCTATTTAATGAGATTTGGGAAGGATTAGCTATTGCACAACAGCCGAGGTCACACTGCAAAATTTTCTATCCTCGACGTCATTAGCGGGGAAAAAGAAAGGCACAGGACCATATGTACTTGATCACAGACTGAGCTCAGAGGATCTCCGGAAGGAGAGATGGAGAAATCCCTCAGAATTTTTACTGAAGACTGCTGAAGGCCAAGAATTCGGGTTTTTCTGGGGAGCCTACAGAGCCTACTGATTGGCGTGCTCCCTCCTCTGCTCCTCTAAGACGCTAGGAAGCAGTAAAGCCCTCAAATTTTTGCTCGTTACCTCAAAAAGCAAGCTTTACTGCTCTTAATTCTGCAAGTCCACAAAAACTTAGCCCATTAGGAAGGCGGCCATCCCGCCTGCGTGGTGTACACCAAAGGTTTCGACGTTTAGCCTAAGAGGAAAAAGTAACCTTTCCATTGGCAATGGGAGAGATGGCACCATATGCAGGTGGGAAGGGATGGCAATTAGGGACCTGGGCAGCGAGGGAGCAATTACAGGGTATCCAAATGAGCCTTTCTTTCTGCCACTGATGGACATGCCAAAACACACGCTGAAAAACTCAGAGAATTCATTCCTAACAAAAACACAAGTGTAAAAATGACACTGTGATTACCTGTAAATTATCTTGTATTTTCCATCCCTCCCTTTATCCGATAAGGCAACCTCGTAGGTACAGGTGTAAGGCAAACCGTTGTTGTGTCTATCTGCATTTAGAAGGCCGGTGGGAGGTGACCAGGAAAGTAAAACTGTTCTTGCTTGAATATTTGTAACCTATAAAAGAAACAGCAGTTACTCTGAATTCCGAGAAAAACACTATTCTCCAAGTATTTGCCTTTCGCTTGCATCTTCGCAATCGGTTTCTCGTAAAAAGGAAGTTTCAGAGCTAGAGGTGAAAAGGGACAGAAACGGTCATCAACAACAGAAACCAAAATACAGCTTTATGGCATGAACTGATCTCTAACAGATGCGGAACACAGAGAGATGTCCCCCGGCAGCGAGCTGGCTCGTCACTGTCTGAGCACCCACCAAAGGACGCCTCGCACCATTCTGCGGGTACCTGCTGCCGTGGCCGTTGCCAGAAGGGAAGTAGAACTGGAACAAAGACTTTATTCTATAGATTGTTTTGTAAATAATTATTTTTCTGAAGCTTTTTGTTAGGCAGATTCTCTAATAAAACTGACGGCTTTTTCAGTCATCCCGTTCCTTCTTGTAATTTGAAACTGCAATAATTCAACTGCAAGTAAGTAAAAAAAAAAAAACCAAAACCAATTCAATCTGCAAGGTTGCGTTGACTCAATAGCATAAGGGAAAAATCACAACAGAAGTCCAACTTGCCAATTAAAAATTACACTGCAAATCAATGACTTTGTGCCTGCACGTGTGAGCTGCAGTCACCCCTGGGTGCGGCACCTCCATGGCAAAGGGGTGAGGATTCTCTTTTCATAAAACACGGAAAAAATACCTCAAACCCCTGCATCAAAACAATTTTCTCAGCCCACCAGTGCAGCCGTATTCTTCTGGAACCACAGGTCCACACAACCCTAGACTGACCGCGCTTACAGAACCAGCATCGCCTTTCTCACCTGCCTCTGGCAGGGTACCGGCGGCAGCATCCATCACCTGCACGTACCCAGCAGCAGCTTCCCAGAGAACAGCCTTCTCTTATCAAGCCAAGAGAGAAGAAAAAAAAAATCTCCCCAAACCACTGCCTCGAAAGAAAAAGAAATAAAAAACAATACTCGCACTGGCTATTCTTGGAAAAACAGCACAACATTTTTACGCACGCCTTCTGAAAAAAGCCCAGGGAAGCCTCAAAGCCTCCACAGACACAAACTCTTTTCATAATGAAAATGACAACATTTTTCTTTCTTAACAGTAGTGAAAAGGTAAAGAATATTTTTGTTTTAGCTAGCCTCCATGAGGAGGAATCAAAGCATGAGGTTTTATATGCTTTGTTCATTTCTCCTACGCATCAAGTTTCACCGCTTCTATCATTTTACCAGATTTTTTTCCAACAGACGGAGCGAAACGTTGTTATTTCAGAAGGTGTAAGATGAATGATGCAGGTGCTTAGTTACACATTTCCTACGCTTTTCTTGAGACAATTGAAACACCTTACCCATAAATGATTTGCTAATGAAATATTAGCAATCAGCTTTCAGGGGCTGCCTGCTTACAAATCCGGCTTCTGGGTATTTTTATATAAAGGAGAATATTTAACTTCTCACGTGAAAACACCTTGTTTCCAGCTGAAAAGCACCGCAACTGTTGTGTGTGATACCCATATATCAAGCAGATTCCTTCTCAGCAAGTCATAAATCCGTTTTTAACAGCCTGACAAGTAGGTGACACCACGAAACGTCTCATCTTAACTTAAGCACCGTGCTCTCAAAAGTTAAAGATTTTCATTTATAGCGGCACGCTCAAGACTTGCCAAAAAGAAAACCTCTGTTCAGCCTAATGTGAAAAACAAGCTGTAAGGCAAGAAGCTTTAAGCAGTATCAAGCCTTTGTTTGGTAAAAAATACGAACACGCAGATTCTTGTATGAATTTTCAAGGGTTTTCTTGCTCTAGTGACATTTTTTTGATGCTTTGAAATCGATGTTTGCTTCCAAAACTTGGACCAGGGTTCTAATCTACCAGGGTTCTAATCTACCAGGGTTCTAATCTATTGGATTAGACAGTTTATAAGAATCTTGAATGATTGAAATGGGACGAATAAGTTAAATTTTTGAGATATATACCCACATGTACATGAATGAAATTGTGACAAAGATATTTAGAGCTAAAAGTCTGTATTTTAAATAATATTTTGATCAGAAAACTGGAGAGTAAGACCCAAATAGACTTTTTTTTTTTTTTTTTTTACCATCCATCACTACTATGCCAGCTCAGCCCATCAACACACAGTTTCTTTTATTATGGAAATATGCTTGCATAATTGTTTTTCACAAATTCAGCCAGACTTGGAGCTGGAGGCACGATATCCTGCCAATGTTCTATCAAAATGTTTTTCTCTCCGACTACTCCCCAGGACACACGTATATATTCTGCGTACGGCAAAAACTCTGGCCTTTCGTGAACTTTAGCAATCTGTAAAAAGTTAGGTCTTCCGTAAAATAAGAGAAAGTATCTTACGGACTAACCGCTAGAAACTGTTAAGAGTATTTTTCAGCGGGCAGACTCTTCCATGCCGAGGAGAAAAGTCCAAGTTGCTCCGCTGCTCCAGTCACACCACGAACCTCTTACTGGTGCAGCGCTGAGAGAGGGGCTGCCCTGCCCTGCCCTGGGGGTGTCACACACCGTAACCGCCCGCGCGGCTTTCAGAATAAACACCAGAAATCCTTAAATACAATTCTTAGCTGCACCGAGTACACGCAACAAAGCAAGCGAGGGGTCACTGCATGATAAAGTTGGCAAAGGTGAATGTATGGACTCCCTGGGTACAGAAAGCAGACCGGCACTGCGCACGTCAGCGCGAGCACCGGGACCGGGTTTATTTGTATGGCGAGAGATAAACCTATCTGCGACTCGCTCACTCGATACCGTATCACGTTTACCAGCCAAAGGCGTTATCTCTCCGATGTCTGATTTAACGGCCAAAGCCACCTCTTGACTGCACCGAGGAGCTCCTGCCTGGAGCAGGAAGCACCAGCTCCACTGTGAAAAAGGGCAAATTAACTAAATGGGGTTACAATATGCTGAGAATAACAAGCGGGCACTCGCAAACCAGCTCAGTAGCTTTAACTCCAACTTTTCTCGCTTACACCCGGGCAAACCAGCACCTTTCCATAGATACCGAGCAGCTGAGCAGAGCTGGACTAGCTCGTTGCCATGCTGCAAGGAACAGCACAGCTAATGTCCTGGTGGTGGCCTTAATGTCACTACTGAAATTGCAGATGGAAATACTTAGCGGTTAGTTAAAAACAAAACAAAACAAAACAAAAAAACCCCAACAAAACAGTTTATTGTTCATTAATGGTGCCCCAATTCCTTCCAACCAAAACGTAAGCAGCCAGAGCATCTCTTCACAGGCTGGGCAGGTAAATCTTTGCGCTGCTTTCTACTTACCCCAGCCTATCTCATCTGTCCCCAAAATTGCCGTGCTCGCTTTGAACAGGACCGGCTTGGCCTTTTAGCCCAGACCTAACAAAAGATTCTCCCACAAGGCATTTTGTATGGCTGGTGAAAAGCACAGTTAATTAGTTTCTGAAAACTTCTCAGTTTACACAGTAAATGCCTGCTTTCCACGCTATCAAAACGCAGCGGTGTAAATAATTATTTTATAAAAGCCCCTGGGAAAGAATCCCAGCTCCTGCGCTACTTTAATAAGGTTACAAGACTGATGAATATCGGTCCTTCCCGCCTTTCAGGTAATGAACAATGTTTCTGTACAACTTTCATTATCTTTCAAATTCCGGGTTAGCATTCACAGGCATCGTGTGGTTCGGGGTCTTATTGTATGTGTGAGAAACTCCACCGCCAGCAACATTCATTTACTCCCTCGAGGGCAACGCTTGAAAGACCTGGGGGTCAAATGAATTCACGGTTATTACCGGGTCCAGATTTCGCTTTTAAACTATGGCTCGAATCCTGCAATTTTAGGCAAAAATCCCGACGATTAAATATGACTTTTGCCGCAGAGCAGGTCAGCGGGAGCAGGCTGCCTTTTGGAAAGTCAAACGCGTGTCTGAAGTCCGACTCGGTGGACCTGCGGCGTTTCCCCGCGGGAGGTGACGTCCCCCGAGCCCCTCAGCAGCCCCCGCCACTTCGGAAACCCAGAATCAAGTTTCGCTTTCCCTCCTCGAGGTATTTGCTTTAAAGAATTGCTTACTTAGTCTGCGATAATGTGAATTAGAAATATATTTCCGTTTAAATAAAAACATGAGGGGGGAAAGAGCAAAAAAGCCTTTTTTAACATTTTTGCTGTCAAAGGGATGAAACTATGATTACACTTACAGTTTGGCTGCACATTTCTCAAACGGCTAACAATATCTAATATCATAGAATCACAGAATGGTTTGGGTTGGAAGGGACCTTAAAGACCACCCAGTGCCACCCCATGCCCTGGGCAGGGACACCTCCCACCAGCCCAGGTTGCTCCAAGCCCCGTCCAGCCTGGCCTTGACCCCCTCCAGGGATGGGGCAGCCACAGCTGCTCTGGGCAACCCGGGCCAGGTGCAAACAAATCGAAACCAGACTTTCAAAAAATTTTTAATTTAAAAAGTGTGTATGTTTTGTACTCAGCAAGGTGAGAGCGACTTTGTCACAGAGCGGTACCTGGAGAAGGTGGAGTAAGGATGGCTCCAAGCGATGCCAGGGCTGCGAAGCCTCTGGCAGGAGCTTCTCCAAGGGTTCATCCCTTCCAACGTCAGAGGGACCTGCTCCCTCGGACACATGAAAACTCCAGATACAGCGTCACTCCCCTTGCCACTGACTTACTGCTCTGTGCCCTTTAATTTTAATTATGTCATTTCTTTCTACACAATCGTTTTTCTATAGATTGTTTTCTTTTTCATTCATATATGCATAAGGCTCACCAAGAAAAATGACCCAGCCGACTATTTATGCATACCATGATATATTTCTATCAGATATAATACTGACTACGCACACACATAATCGTTCATAGCAATTAATGGTTTGGGAGACTCCTATGAGTTTAATTACTCACAAACGTCAAAGTTAGAGAGAATAATAGAAAATCCGCAGCATCTTCTCATTAAATGTCATTAATATGGAACTAGCATTTGTCATGTTTTAGATTTCTATTTCCAAAAAAGATTCCTATTTTTTAAAATGACTCAAGGAAAATTATTATTGTCTATTTTTAGGTTTTTGTGCCCCTCGTCTTTAAACGCTCTGGTTACCATAAATCTAATTGTACACAGCTCAGAATCCTGCAAACCACTCAAATAATTTCTCACCTCTACAGATAGAAGTATGAAATGACATATTTTTCATGTCAGCTCTCCAGATCTTTGTAAAAGCATGTGGCATTTTATCAGATGAGTGACATGCAGGTAGTCCTCAATACAAAAAACATTGACTCAGTCAAATAAACCAGCCTAATTCTGTGCTAAGTGCACTTTCTTCCTTTCTTATCTCCTAGAAACTCTTCTCTCAAGTCTTTGGCTTAGTTTTGTCACTTGTTTCTACATGAAATAAACCAAATTTCCTTCTTGCAAACCCAAGCTGGGGCTCCAGACCCTGGTATTTATCGTCTCGGCAGGTCTGGTTTAGATTCTGGCTGGCTTTGAACTTGCTCTTGTAGATGCCCCGACAGTAGTATTCAACACCTACCGACTGAGCGATTTAAGACTGAGCACCCTCTTGCATTTATTCAGAACAAAAGCATCTGAGAGAAGAAAAATAAATCTCAGCCTGTGCTCGCGCTTGAGCTCTGCCACTTCTGCACCCGAGGAACAGCCACCCCTCCAGCTCCCACGGCAAAATTGCTTTATATCAGCCCAGTATAACTATATCAGCCCAGCTACTATTGAACCCAGTCTTTAGAGGAGCTTTCCAACTACTATTTTTTTTTTTCTTATTTGTTTACGAGCTTTCCAGCTGGACAGAGAGAGGCCCGAGCACCGACAGAGCGAAGGAGATAAAAATCCCCAAAGCACAGCAGTCTCCCTTGCGAGAGCTTCTTCACGGGCTTGTTTGGACCGTTCGTTTATATCCATAATACTCGTCTGGTTTTCATTTGACACACCACACTAGAAAACCATCACACTCAAAGGGCTTACAACCGGATTTATTAATAACCGTACCTGGCTGCGGTCACACCCAGCATTATGGTTATTTACATGGTGATTTAATTCCATTACAATCCACCTGTTTTTATGGCTCGGACAAACGTAAAATATAGTAATTGCCATTGAATAATAGAATTAGCTTAATTTAATCTTGATTACAGACATAAATTGCTCATGACAAATAAAATTAAACCCAGGGGAGAGGAGGTAGGAGCTGTGTAAATCACCCCAGTGCGCTGGGTTCCCCATCACAGTACGCGTACTGGGAGTCATCCTCTGGAAACAGGCGACTGGTGCGATCCCTGCAGCCGGCAGAGCCCACAAACACCCATGAGCAGAAAAGATGGTTCAAATTTATATCCCGACAAAATGAGTTAGATATATACAGCGGCAACCACCTACTAAGGGAAAAATTCAGAACTCACCAGTATGTTGTGACACAATCTACTTACCTCATTTGCTATTTTTTTTGTGCGCGTGTGTGTGGTAATTTCAGTAATTAGGGATCACATACCTGTGGTTTCTCCATTCCAGAAAGAATGTCTTGAACCCTTTTTGTCTCTGAATCAAATTCTGTAAAACAGAGAATGTGGAAATAGGAAGAAAAGTAAATAACTGAAATTAAAAATGCCAGCTACATCAATAATTCTTCAGGAATTTGTAAATGGGAGCGAGAAACACGTTACCTGCACATGAGCATCAGACGTTTTGCTCTTGTGAATTTAAAGGACGCAGTTACATGGATTAGTATTAAAATATTATAAAAGAGAAAAAGGAGGGAATGAAACTTCCAATAATCACAGACATTCAGGAAGGTGGGATTATCTGCAGAGGTGTCCCCCACAAACAATGCTATTAATTGGGATTTGATTTCCCAGAGCAAAATCATTTTATTTCCAAAGCTTGGCCGTGGAAGAGGCCCAGGGGTTCCAACAGCTCAGTTACTGCTGAACCTAATCCTGGTTTTTGTTAACCAAACACATCCTTACTCCATCAGCAGCCGGAGAGCTGGGCTACCTGCCTGCTCGCCCGAGCCCTGGGCTACCGGGGGGGATGAGCATCCTCGGGGAGGACAGGCATCCTTAGGGAAGACGAGCATCCTTGCCCCGTGCGGGGAAAGCCCAGCCCAGCTATCTGTCCTCCAAACGCTGTTACCGTGTAATGCTCAAAGCTCTTCTAACAGCCACCTTGCAACTACGGAGGTAATAAAGTCATGCCAGGTTAATTTGGATGCCTGATGAGCTGTAATCCATCCTCCCCCCGCCAACCTCGTGCCTGGTACGGCAGCTCTTGCAGGGGCTACGCACAGTTATCACAGGGCAGGGCGCGAAATACTTCCCCTAAATTAGAGGGATTTAATTGAGCACAGAAAGTCCTGTGGAGGTGATCATCCAAGCGGTGGAATCAGCCTTTCCCTCATCCTCCCCCCAAAAAAAAAGTCTTGAGGTAAAACATCAGCTTAGAGTAATGAGGTGACACAAAGCAGCTTTATTCCTTTTGGACGGCAGCACGGAGAGGCCTCACTTTCCACTACAGTATTCTCTAATGGAAAACTAGGAACATATTTTTTCTGTTTTTTTTTTTCCCCCCTTTCTTTTTTTTGTTCTTTTTTGTTTTTTTTTTAAGGAAATTAATGTAAGAAGTTTGCTCTCCAAAGCAGAAGAACACATCGCACCCCAAGCAAAAAGAGCAGGACCTCTTTCTAAAAAGGATACAAATTTGGCATTGGAAGCAAAAACCACTAATAAAGAAAAACTGGTAAGATCAGATCAACAGCTTTCACAAATGATTCCCCCAAAGCCTGACCTACTTCTTGTAGCCCAAGAACGTGTCTTTATTTTTGTCTGTGACCTGCTTGGAAAAAAAAAAAAAAAAGTACATCTTCTTTTTAAAAATTCCATGCGCTTGGCTGCCAAAAAATAGAATTGGCCGAACGCTGATGGCAGAACTCCAGTGTGAATGCCCATCTCTCCCTACAAGAATGTACCTTGGGGTGGACTGGGAATGACAGAACTCCTGCTCCATGCATTCCCGGTTTCCTTTTAGCCTCAGCCACTTGGAAAAGAAAGGAGGAGTAATAATTCAGGAGAAGAGGAGGATAGCATGATTGGTTTTTTTCCACAGTAGATAACCCTTAGAGTGTATTATAAAGTGTATGAACTGGCAGCATTTAGCCAGCGTAAGATAATACTGACTTGAAAACGACACAGACGGACTAAAATGGCTACGGAAAAGGTTGAGATGCTGATCCAAGTGAAAATGTCATTAAAGTTTGGGGTGTTTCAGAAGTCAGGGCTCCCTTCAGCATCAGTACAGGAGCAGGACTGCGCCACAAAAGCCTGGATCCAGGTCTGGAAACTGCGGAGGTCCTGTAGGCTTATCTCGAAGGGATGCTAATCAGAAGCAGCTTCTGCAGCTACAGAGTGTAACAAAAATGCTGCTACTATTTTATTGAAAGTTTATGGTTATTATGTCACCCCTAATTACAACCCCCAGAAGCTAAGCGTGAATCATTCTCAACCTTAAATCCCAAACATGTGGGCTGAATTTTCTTCCCTCTCTCTGCTTTCTAGCAAGGACGCTATCTCTGTCACACCAGGCAGGAGAGGAAAATAAACCCTGAAGCCCCAAGAAATCCCACTTCCCTTTCCCGTGAAAAACGATCGCTTTGTACAGTAACTAAGTCCTCTGACCCTTGTGGGTCAGGGCTGGAGGTTCAAACCGTTCCAAATACAGGAACTGACTTTAAGACCTAAGGGAGCTGGGTATACCCAGCAAATAAATAATTGAAAAAAAACTACATTAGACTTCTCAATGAAAAGCCCTACTAAGGAAATTTTTTATATTAGCTCCCAAAAATACAGCTTGTTCACAAGGAGAAGGCTCTGAGTACCAGATACACCGTGGCTTTGACTTATGAAGGACGTGTGGATATTTATGTGGACAACGTGGATATTTACGCGGCCAAGAGTTTATACAGATAAGCTGGAGATGGAAGAGGAGAAATCGCCTTCAAGTATTTTGGGGAGAGGAATAGAGGGGAATTGGACACACACAGACCAAAGGTGACAATGTGAGTGCCAAAAAATTAAGAACTGAATTTAAAGTTGATGAATAATACATGTATGAGTGGGCGCTGCATCACATTTTCGAAAGAACAAGATATATCAGACGATGCACATACGCTGACCGGTTCATATGCCGAACCTCCCCAGTGTTCCCACCCAAAACTGGGCAGGTACAAGAGACCACTTGCACACACGTGGCACACGCACCCCGACTCCTCCATGCGTGTAGAGCCCACGTACCCCACGTCACTGGTTTGCTAATCCCGTGAACCATTTTACAAGAACGACAGCAGCGACAAAGAAAACTCTATAGTAAGAAGCGCCCCTTTATCACAAGCTTCGAAATCACGGCACCGTCTGGAAAGGACAGTGTGCGCCTTTGAGCCCTGCGCTGAATTCAAACCAAAAAACCCCCATGAATAATAGGTAATGTCCCATGAAAATAGAGAACAAATTAAAATTAAAGACAGGGAGCAACAAATATCCACAAGTGATGCCTATAACGACATCAGAGAATAGCTCAGGTTGGTAGGGGACCTCAGGAGATGTCATCAAGCCCCAACCTCTGTCTGAAAGCTAGAAAAAGCCACAGTACAAAAGTGCCCCATGGAAAAACTTGTTATAAAACTGAAGCCAATCTTTTCGGGAGAGAGAAAGTAGCTCACAGAATTGTCGTCTTCCTATAGTATTTCAAATACTTCGTTTCTCACTTCAAGAGCCATAAAAAATTCTCAGGCTTCAATGGATGGTTGATTTCTTTTCAGTAATAAACATAATTATTCACAGTCTCCTGAGCCAGACTGAGCTACGGAGAACGAGACCTGTCCTGGATCCCTCCCTCAGTAGGAAGTTGGTCTTAGCTGCCAACCTCGCTCATAACACGCTAAGTGTCGAGCTCAACATCTTTCCTCCAAGCCAAAAAAAGAGCAGAAATCCTTCTGAAATAGAAAATGATGGAGAGGAAAACAACATCTTATACACTCGACACTGATAATACAGAATTGGTGAAAAGTTTTTTTTACTAGCTCATTATCATTACCTTATTATCCCAAATTATTACCTTATTGCAGCCTTTCAGTACTTAAAGGGGGCCTACAGGAATGATGGGGACAAACTTTTTAGCAGGGCCTGTTGCGACAGGACAAGGGGCAATGAATGGCCTTAAACTAAACCAGGGGAGATTTACACTAGACACAAGGAAGACATTTTTTACAAGGAGGGTGGTGAAACCCTGGCCCAGGTTGCCCAGAGAGATGGTCAATGCTCCATCCCCGGAAACATTCCAGGTCAGGCTGGACGGGGCTCTGAGCAACCTGATCTAGGTGAAGACGTCCCTGCCCAGGGGGGTTGGACTAGATGGCCTTTAAAGGTCCCTTCCAACCCAAACTCTTCTATGATTCTATGATTATTGTTCCTCATCAGCCACTGAGGACTCTCCTACTAGACTAGCTCACTGGTGCATTTAGGGACGAGGAGCATGAGAATCTCCCAGACCACCCAGATGCAGCGGTGGAAAGGTGGGAAAGAACAGGAGGAAGGAACGGGGAAGCCTTCATGTAAAACAGGAGACTGAAGTTCAGAAAAATTACCTACAACTGCTTGGGAAAGGTGGTGGGTGGCGGCGCATGATCCACCTACTGGGCACTAACTGTCCTTGAATAACGGGCAGCTGATTTGCTTTTAAATCTCTGTCCCTTTCTCGGCTAACTGAGCACTGAGTATCTGACAGGAAGACACCAAAGCTCTACAGGTCACCCCCCCGACACAAACGCATGCTGGTGTCCTTTGCCATCGGGAACAGAAGTTCAGTCACATCAAGGAAGAGCCCCACTAATACTTCAGGTCATTGTCCTGTTATAACTTTTCCTCTCAACATCTGTTCCCCGCATCTGCCATGGCAAAACTCTTCCTCCTAGGAGGAAGCTGGGGGTGGGGATGAATTCCTTGTGAATGCACAATGGGCTCCTCTGAGGGACAGTTCAAAAATCTGAATTATCCCATAGATGTCGGTATCTAAGAGATATTATGGCTGTCCCAAGCTACAGCATTAGGTTCCCATTCCCAGGCTGTGGGTTATTGGGATCCAACGTTTCAGACTAACTTTTCGTAGCAGAGAAGCCAGCTCTAAGAGCTGGACCACATCTCGGTTGGTATTTTGGTCATCTCTTTTTTGAGAGACACAACCAAGAGTACATGCCCCTAAAAATTAAATACTTTCCCAGCAGCTGTTTGGTGCTAACAGGGTTTCAGTGCTAAGCCTTGCTGAACTAAAGCCTTTTATTATATGCTCCTGTTAGTCTGCGTCTATGTTCCTTTCCGCACGTACAGTACAAATATAATTTTCAGACCTTTCCAACCATATTTTTGAACACCAAGCACAGCTTTAAAAAACAGGGGAAAAAAAAATACTTGTCATTTCAAGGTAAGTTTGAAGTTTCCATGAACAGTTTTCATGTTTGCGTGAGCAGCAGCTGTGTACGTAAACGGTTTGCAATAACTAAAAGCTCTAAACTAATTAAGATTTTCCCACTGCAAATACAGAGTTTAGGTTCGTTCTGCATTCTTTCCTTCGCAGAGAGGAAAAGGTCCAGCTCAAGACTTCGCTTCTGGCCACAGAAAGTATTTACTGGTTCAACAGTCTTTCCATTCCAAGGGAATGACATCAGCACTAGCACTTTGCAAACTCTTAGGTTAATTTTCAAGCAGAGCTCCATGCTCACAGATATGCCAGTCATAACATGACATGCTTCCTCAGAATTTGTTCCAGATTTATTGGGGCTGTGACCGGCCTTAATGCTCGGAAAGATCTTTTATCAGGCACGTACGGCACAACCTGCAAGTCGCAAGAAAATGAGCTCTTCAAAACGCAGCCCAACTCTTTTGTGAACTGCCTGCCGGTGTCAAAGCTTAAGGCGCAAAGAAGAACACATACAGACTTTTTCATTGCAGAAAATGGTAGCAATATGCATTAAAGAACTCCCTGTACAAGAACAAACCCAAAACTGCGGATGCCACGCAGCAGCTGGGTCACAGAAACCAGGACGGAGGGGATGTGACATGGTCATCGAGTCCACCCTCCTTCACTGAAACACAATCATCTACACCTTAACCATTCCCGAGATGTCGATTTAAAAAAAAACAAACAACCAAATAAAAATTAAATAAATAACCTCCTGCCCCATGATCGTGGCAATCTCAAACCTTCCTCGGCAAGGCAAGCTACCGCAGTATCCAACTCTCCTCATCACCGGGAAGATTTTCTCCTCAACTGAAAGCTATTACTACTTTCCAGCACACCCACCGCAGATGACTTCATCACCACTGTCTTTGTTGCAACCTTTCACATACTTGAAGGCATTTTTCCCTCTTTAAATGAAGCAAGCTCATTTCTTTCATAGCCTGTATTTACCAGATCACAGATTCCGCTTACTGCTGTCCTCTGGAATGTTTTTTAAATTGATGTCCATCCTTCTGAAGATGTGGGAGCCGCCCTGGCCACCACGCTCCAGCCCGGGCCCCAGCAGCACCAAGGAAGGAGCGACATTCCCATTTCCAGAGCTCGCTTTGAGGTTTCTTCTTCTTTTTTTCTATACAGAGTAACCCGATTCTTGGGTTTTGTAGTCTATTATACCTCCCACAACTACTACACAGTAAAAAAAACCATGCAGGTTTGAGAAAGACTGGCTAGAATGTAATACTTTGCTCTTGTCTTGATCAAACTGTTTTTCTTTCAAGGCCATTTAAATTCTCCTTCTGTTGTGTCCTCCTTCCCTCCTCCTCAACCCACTCTCAACCCTATCAAAACCTGATACGGACTATAATTTAATAAGAATCAATCCTTATTCCATCCTTCAACTCCTTAATGAAAATATTGAATAAAGTCAGACCTAAGACAGATTCCTGCCTAATCCAGTTTGACGCATCTTTCCAGTTGGCCAGGGAGGCATCCCAGGGCAGGGTCACGGATGAACCGCGGGGCTATGTGCTGGCCGACAGACGTCATACTGGGAAGAGCAAATCCAGCGTCACCCTCTACACGCACCACCACTTCCACAAGGGGCAAAACCGGGGAGCCCTTCAGCATGAAAAACTTGTGAAAGAAATATTTCTATTCAAACCAGTCAGCCACACCGTGCTAAAATACAACACACCAAGGAAGATTATTAAGCCGGCAAATGCCTGGATGAGATTTCTAAATATTAAATATTTCAAACTCCTGCTAATTACATGAAAGCTAATAAAAAACACTTGTGATAAAACACAACTGGAGCTCCCATGTCCAAGGTAGAGAGATCAACATTATCCAACTTCAAGAAAAGATCCAATCGCTGAAACATGTTCTAATTCTTAAAAAACTGATGTGCATGAGCATCTCACCAAAGCTTTCCATTTCTAAGAGCCTTCCCACTGTTGCTATCTTAATTCTCCTGCTAAAATGCCTTACTTGATCTCTATGAGCTTATCTTTCACTATTTGGCTTTAAAGACCAAATCACAGGTAGGAAACAAAAAACCAAGCCACTCCCTAAATAACTGAAGGCAAACAAAACAAAAACCCTGCATAAACCCCAGAAACTTACATCTTCAGATCTCAAATAAGAAAAAAACTAATAAATCTTTAGCCAGCCTGACTTACTGGGACGTAAAGCAAAGGATAACTGAGGTGTTTGCCTCAACACCACTGTTACTTAGGCATGAATTTAATCACGTGTTTCAGAGATGTCCTGGCCATGGTCCATATCTATTAACCTGCTAGTTTTACCTTGACTGCTTCAGTATCCTGCTGCCAAAGGGGCAGGATACTTCAAAATACCTGGCGTGCCAATTCACATCATATGGTTTGTCTCTGCATCCTTCTTTAACAAAAGAGACCGGCTCTCGCATGGATAAGCATCAGATGTTTCCACATCAAGCAGACGTGGAAGCACTCAGATGTACGTAATGAAGTCACTTCTGCTAAAATGTGTTTGAAAAATAAACACAAGTGCGTTCAATCCTCTCTGCGCCCCAACATTGTTTTAATGCCTATTTTTCGTTGGGATGGAGCAAGGGAAATAAGATCAGTAGTAACCTAACAGGGGAACTGAAATGCTGGATGCAAGGGACAAACGGAGTGTAAGTGACATGTTGGGTTTGTTTTTCTCTGCTTCTTTGCCGCTACTGCTGGAAGACAGCAATAACAATTCCAACTTTACTGGCTAAAGATCTGAGTGAATTCCTACTGTGAACACGCAGTTGGTCCATTAGAAGGCAGAAAAGGGCTTTCTTAGTAAAATACAGCAACCCCCCGTCTCCATCTCATACATTTTACGTCTTAAGAACGCTCTTTGTACATCTCGCAAAGAAGATAACAGAGGGAACGCACTGCATACGGCTGCAGCTGGCTGGCTTTGAAGGAACACCAAGTTAAACAATGATATAACCCAGAGAAACAGAGAAAGCCCAGGCTGGATCTGCTGCAGCAACAAACCACTCGCACACAAGACCTCTTCTTGGAGTGCTCTCTTTCCTACTTTTGACTTGCTTTAGCTTATTTTCTGTGTCAATATATTATTTTTTTTATTATTATTTTCGGTAGTTTCCCCTTTGCTATCCCATAGCAGCAGCCCGCACGCTCCCTGGGCTTGAGAAGACAGCGAAAGCTTTGCGGACAAACAAGGGCTGACCGGCAGCGGCCACCCCTCCCTCTTGTCAAGTCTGCTTTTAGGAACAGCACGGCCGATTCATACAGAAGTAGCTCACCAAGAATAACTATTTAGAATTCTGTTGATTTTTATTAGCATAATGTCAATGCTACAGGCTGCAGTTTCAAAGGGTTCTTCCAAGCGGTGCTGGCAGAGGCAAAAAGCTCCCGTTTGCGCAGGCGGGAGAGCGCCCACGTGTGCGGGACAGGTGGAGATACGCCACGTGGTGATGCCTCCACATTCCGGCAACCCCTCGTGTGCGTGACAGCGATTAAAAGGGATGAATCTTTGTGGCTAAAAATCTTGAGTCTTGACCTAAAGCTTGACCTTCTCATGCCAGAGATGCGGCAGGTTCAGCTCTTGGCCCAGGAGGGACAGGCAGCGCTGGTCCACAGGTTGCACATTGAATTTGCACCAGAAAGAGCAGCAGCTCAATGCCACTAGTCACATCAGACAGACCGACTCCGAAAACAAGATCATCTTCTCTAGTCCTGTCCCTCCTATACGAACATTAGGTGTCACTACCCCAGAGCCCACTGCAGTTCACCAAGCGTGACAGGATGAGACTGAAGTAAACGGTTAAAAAATAATACTAATAAAAAGATACACAATCAATCCTTCCCAATTAAGCAATTATTTTAATCAATCATTGTCCTTTCTTGCGCCTTGCTTAAGACACAGGAAGGTGCCTAAGGACTGTTATAACGTAAGTGTGATTATTTCTTTGTTTTAAACAAGCATTACCTCCCTTCTTTCTTGACTTTCTTCCTTTTCCCTGTCTTTTCTGATTTGGTTGGATATACAGGAGCTATATTTGTGTTTGATACATCTTTGCAAACATTTTTCTAGCTATTCTTTCAGGAGTTTGTCCTGTTTGTCTCCAACAGGTCTATCTGTTGTTGCCATTAATGCCTTTCATTTCTAACAACAAGAAATTTTTTCGATTTGACAAGGAGACTGAAAGGTCTTCCCAAAATTTTCGGGGAGCTCCCAACTCCCACTTTCCCAGTAAAAATCTTACATTTCATTTCCACTACAAACTTTGCCAGCAAACATTAATCTTTTCCTAGATACGACGACGTTCTTCAAACCTCTCATGATTTTCTATGACAGCTGGGAAGCGCGGCTTTGCCTTACCCTTAATTCCATTCATTTATCTGTGTACTGCTTCATGCTTCCCCCTCCCGGTTCTCCTCGTTCCCGCTTGCGTTAGCCAGTGACCGCCTGTCTGTCCGCCCTTCGTTAGTATTCACGAGCCAGGGTACAACCTGGCACGGCAGCCTCCAGCGTCTGATGAACCAAGCGGCCACTCAAAAGCAGACGTAACCTACGCAATCATAGGTTGGAAGGGACCTTTCAGATCATCGAGTCCAACCATCAACCTAACCCTGACAAAAACCACCACTAACCCATGTCCCTCAGCACCACGTCTGCCCGGCTTTATAATACCTCCAGGGATGGTGACTCCACCACTGCCCTGGGCAGCGTGTTCCAATGCTTGATAACCCTTTCTGTGATTAAATTTTTCCTAATATCCAGCCTAAACCTCCCCTTGTGCAACTTGAGGCCGTTTCCTCTTGTCCCATGGCCTGTTCCTTGGGAGCAGAGACCGACCGCCCCTGGCTACCCCCTCCTTTCAGGGAGTTGCAGAGGGCGAGAAGGTCTCCCCTCAGGCTCCTTTTCTCCAGGCTGAACACCCCCAGCTCCCTCAGCCGCTCCTCACAGGACTTGTGCTCCAGACCCCTCACCAGCTCCGTCGCCCTTCCATGGACACGCTCCAGCCCCTCAGTGTCTGTCTTGTGGTGAGGGGCCCAAAACTGGACACAGTACTCGAGGTGGGGCCTCACCAGCGCCCAGTACAGGGGGAAAGCTTCTGCAAAGTTCACCACCTGACTGCCATTGTGACCCCAGGCTGCCACAAGTGGCTTGGCCATGAAAGCCCTCCAGGTTTCTCCTGGAGGGGAGGTTTCCCAAGGAGGAGGAGGAGGAGAGGGTCAACTGTGCGGCCAAGACACCCACGCTTCTTAATGTGTGAAAGGCCTCAATGGCGACTCAAAAGGACGCCTGATGCCAGCTGTGAAATGACGTTATCTGGCATTTACAGAGGCAAGATTTCCTCTCGGAAAGAAAAGGTCCCCTTCAATCACAGCGACTGACTCTCAGCTGCCGGGCGAAGCCAGAGCCCGAGTGCCACGAATGCAAACACAGTGAAAGGAGTCTCACGACTTCTTCTCCTCACACTGATGAAAAACACCAGCTTGACCGCACCAAAAATTACTGTCTGCTCTTCCCAGGAGGGTCACAGATGGCTCCGCTGCATCTCACCACCAGCTCGAGAAGCAGCCGACAGCACGGGCATGTCTCCCTGTTGAGACAGCCAGCAGGACCTCCCATGGCAGAGGTGATCCCCGCACCCTCTAAGAATTGAGGTGGAAAGCACAACCCCCATCGAACACAGACTTTGACAAGTCTCCAGTGTCACCAGCCTAGGGTTTTAAACCCTCTGACTGCTGCCCCATGCCAATCGGGAAATATTTTTCTCTGAAATACTATCCCCAATGCAGGGGGACAATGGCATCAGTATTGAACCCAAAATAAAACTTACTTTCTCTCAACCTTCAAAAATACAACCATATAAAAAATGGCCGATACAAGCCTTTAATAGTCTGCCCATTAAACACAATAATAGCATTTTATTGATCAAACAAAAAAAAACCTAGCAAAATAACCTACAAAACTGCATATTTGCACAGGAAAACAATCAGACAGCACAGCCAAAACAGACTCCATAGGAGCCCCGAACTTGGTCGGGATTAAACCGAGCTCCTCAGCCAAAATTAACAACCTCCTTGGCAATGAAGCTTGAAAAGCCACTGAATTCACTACAGCAATCTGAAGGCAGCGGAACACTTCCCCAGTGCAAAGGCATAAGGCTGCCCACTTTAGTCTAAGAAACTTCAAGAAAAGAACCGTAAGCCAAATTTTGCCCTCAGTCACAACTCCTCAGCGCTGCTTGGAACAAAGAAGAAATTCATGGAGAAACACCTTTGTTACCATGGCTAATGAAAAGTGGTTTGGGATGCTAGGTTTTAGCAATAGCCACTATTTGGCTCTCAGGAACAGAGTCAGAGCGAGCTATTCATCCTTTACGAGAAGGTAAGCAGGGAAATCTTTCTCTAAAGCAGGGCAAATACGGAAAATGTATCATCTTTTCACCGTTCTTCATTTTGTCTGAAGACTTACATTGAAGCAGAAATTTTATTTCTGGGCACTACTAATATTATCTGCATGATTTTTTTGAAGAGGTTAGATTCCACACGAAAAGTCTGATTTTAAGG
>VYZM01003399.1:569508-584493 GCA_013398915.1 Dromas ardeola
AAAAAAAAGATGTTTTATTAGCAAATAGGGGAAAGCATTGTAAGAATGTTCACAACTGCTTATGTTCCCACAGTACTTGCAGCCGCACACAAAACTGCTCAAACTACCAGGTCCCTACATGTCCAAGAAGTGAACCACTGAGCGCATGAGAAGGAAGTGACTCAGACTGAAATTCATAAAGGACAGCATGAATGGGACAGGATTTCCGCTTACAGCTCTTTTTACATGGCGAGGCTCCTTTATAAGAAAAAACAAAACAAAACAAAAACTCAACAAAAAACCCCAACCTTGATCCCTCCCCCTGCCATTCAGTTTTTAAAACAGCTCTGCAGAAAAGCCATAGTATGGATTTTAAATCAGAATCCCTGCAAAGTCTTCTGCCTGTACAAGACTGCATCCATCCTACCACAGCAATAATTCCTAACTTTTCGGGCAATTCTAAGCCATCATTTTCCTTTTTTTGCCTTAAAATACCGTAATTCTAGCATCACTGGAAATCTTTATTTACAAGTGCACCTCCCAACACGAAGGCACACTGCTCTCAATGGAAAAGGGGAAACGCACTTAAATCCCCAATCTGAAACTGTGACTTCCTTACTAAAAAGAGTTCCTGACGCCAGGCTGCAGGGCCAGCCTGGGATAAGGGTTCATAATAGAACTTTCAGCGTATGTTTAATGCACTATCGTGCTGTACAGAGCACAGAGTGGCAGAGAAGCACATGCTGGACCTGCATGCTGGACCAGAGAAGCACATGCTGGACATGCTGGACCAGAGGCGACTGAACCAAAAGTACTCCGGAGTCATTGGCTTGCTTTGTTTTAGTGATATCGATGACGCTTTTACCCCATTTCTTCTACCAGTGCTGAACCGGCTTTTTGGAAAACCCCTGGTTCTTTTCATATTAGAAGGAAGCAGTAAATTATTGACAAAGCACAATTTTCCTTGAGTGCTTACTCAAGTGTCACGGGCACAATACAGGCAATTAGCGTCTATTTTGATGGAAAAAGTACATTGCTAACTAAAGTATCTCATGTCTTGTGATGTTATGTCATACCTTTTCAAGGAAAAAAGTAGAGTTGTCCTTCCATTGTACACTGAACTTTTTCCTCAATATTATTCTTACAGTATTCCGTAATAACCACAGTGCAGTCGCAGCAAAGATTGCTTGGAGGAGCTCAGAAAGGAGTAACATGTCTCCTATAAGGACAGGCTGAGAAAGTTGGGGTTGTTCAGCCTGGAGAAGAGAAGGCTCCGGGGAGCCCTTAGAGCCCCTTCCAGTCCCTAAAGGGGCGCCAGGAGAGATGGGGAGGGACTCTGGATCAGGGAGGGGAGCCATGGGACGAGGGGGAAGGGTTTTAAACTGAAAGAGGGGAGATTTAGATTGGATATCAGGAAGAAATTCTTTGCTGTGAGGGTGGTGAGCCCCTGGCCCAGGTTGCCCAGAGAAGCTGTGGCTGCCCCATCCCTGGAGGGGTTCAAGGCCAGGCTGGACGGGGCTTGGAGCAACCTGGGCTGGTGGGAGGTGTCCCTGCCCAGGGCAGGGGGTGGCACTGGATGGGCTTTAAGGTCCCTTCCAACCTAAACTGTTCTGTGATTCTGTGTTCACACCCCTCAAAGCACCAAGGAGCAGGAGAAGCATTTACTTAAACACAGGGGCAGCAGATCCAAGAATAGAAACGTCTATCTTCCACCTCCCCGTCACATACACCACTGTGCAGATCACATTCCTCTACCAATTAAGACGGGCTCAAATCGCCCCCCAAAGCATCGGCTTCGGAGCGGCTGGACCTGCAGGCAGCGAGCTCCTACCCACGCTCCCAGTGCCGAAAAGCCCAGTCCCTAAGGAAAAACAACCGGGATTTTGGCAGTGCAAGTGTCAACTCCAGCAGCGTACAGGGCTCCCAAAGCCCCGCTCCCTGGATTGCTCCGACAGCCGAACACCCAAAATAAGCACACCGGCCACCATTGCACAACATCCCCGCCCCCAACCAGATAAGGAATGACAGGCTATAAAACACATCACCATCTCGATTAAGAAATTCATGCAAACAAACCCACCAGCTCCAGTTCTCCCTCACCTTACTCTAAGTTTTACTCTAACTTCATACATTCCTACTTGTCTCTTAAAGAGTTTTTTTGGCTCAGTGGTTTTCTAAATAAAGACTCGTATTCTCTACGTATTATATAGATATTTTTATAGTTTTTCCAGGCTATTCTGCAATTTTGGAAGCAGCCACACAGCACCATCAAATTTTTAACTATTAGCAGGCTTGAATCGATAAACATCCACAAAACGTGCAAGTTTAGACAGCTTTGCTGCTTGTTGCTTCTGACACATTCTTTTTCTCGGCTATTCTAAACACGCTGCCATTTTAGCAGGATGAATCAAAATTATCAACCGCTCCCAGATTGCTTGTAACTCTCATCCCGGTTACCTGTATGGCCACGTTAGTCAGGCATCAGGCTATAAAATCCCCAAATAATTCAAGAAGAAACAGAGAAGGTAAATATAAAGCAGCAGATATGATTAGAAGCTTATAAATACCAAGTGGAAACTTATTTCAGGGCGTTGTTTGGCGGGAGCCATTACAAATCCGCTATGACAAAACCCATAAATAAGAATAGTAAAGGTCGTATAAGCTGATTGACAAGAAATAGTTGGGAAGTCTAACGTAGCGATTCATTTTCTTGGATTAAAGCATTCCCAAATACAGCTCCTTGCTAATTCTAAAGGCCCCGAAGCACAGCTGCAAATCCTCTTTCTTACCAAGCCAGCAGCATTTTTTTCCCTTTTGGCTCTCAGTTTTGTTACTTTTCATGAGTATTTATTTCTGTTTTGTCTCACAAAAGTAAAGTACACAAGTACACAGACAAATAAATACACAAAATATATAGATAACGGAAAAACTATGTTGTATGCATAAATTCACATGAGAGATTGCAAAGTGCGCTACATTATATATATTGTAGTATAAATAATTATTGTAGTAAGCTTGCTCACCACAGAAAACTTTGCTCAGCCTCCTGCAGTTGTTGCAGTCAGCAAAGAGACAGGCAGAGACCAGATCAGCGGGAAGGTATAATTGATGATAACAAGTTATTAAGCTAAATTTAGGTAGAACTGGCTATGTGTAGAATGGCTTGTGATAAATGAGAGTTGATGAGCTCAATGACCTCATGTTTTACTGTCAACTTTCAATTTCTTAATGACAAGCCTACAAAAATGTTGAGGAACATTATTTTTAAAGTTACAAGATTTATTTAACCGCTAATTCCAATGGCTAAGATTAAACATTTGCTTTTCAAATTCCTTCCGTATCAACTAATCTTACTTTCATATAAGCAAACTTGTTTTTTCAGCAATCGTCTCTAAATGTTTTAATAAGTTTACTACAGTCACCTAGGAGATGCAAAGTAGTGCTACCTAGTAGCCACATTTTGGTTATAGCTCAATTGTCCGCAAGGATTTTTGTGAAGTGTCAAGATCCCTGTATGAAAAGCAAAATAAAACCAAGAACGTGCCCATAAAACGCATTTCTGTTTCCAATAGATAAAAAGAGAATGATGCTGCATCTACCAGAGTGTAGCCATCAAAGATGGGGAGGCAACTGGGTCGTCTTACAAAACAAATAGAGTATAGCAAGCCTAACGTTTATATTTAAGTTCACACTGTATTAACACTGTCTTTATGTGTGGGTGGTAGTGTTTTTTGGCATAGTCACTAGCTCCATATACAGGCCGTCGTAAGCCGGAAAGGTGCAATAAAAAGGAATTAAAAATAAATAAAGCCGTCTTTACCGTGTGGGTCTTGTTCATTGGACTTTGGGCTGCTTCTGGCTCTGCGCTCCGGTTTCTTCACTGCCGGAGCCCCCCCGCCGCCGCCGCTGCTTGCTCCATTGTGGCTCTTTGCATAACCATTATATACGGTTGCGCAGCTGCCTATATGGCTTTTGTAGATGGAGGAAGGAGGACTGTTCAGACGGTTTTGGCGATCGATCTGCCTGTCTTTGAGTTTTTTGTGCTGCGGTTTGCTGTACTGATCTTCCCTGGTAATATAGCTGGACATCCCGTATAGTGGTATGATTTCTGAAACGGAAGGATTCACCCAGGTTAACGCAGAACACCACAATCACTGACTTTTTTTCAGAAAACCAAGTTCCTGATCAGCTCTAAATGAAACGGTGACAGATTTTTTTGGAGATGTATTTTACAACAAACCAAGGGGTTTTGTTTTTGTTTTTTTTTTTTTCTTAAAAAAGCTTTTCTGCAGGACTGATCAATTTTTGGTATTATATTAAGTGTGCTCATTTGCTCTTTGAGATTTTATAACTCTTTGGATGAGCCCATATGAACAAGAAAAATACAGCAATTACGGCCACAGTTTTTCCTCTCCTTTTCAGTCTTTGTTTTTCGGGGACCCAGATTTCAAGGAAAAATCCAGGGAGACCGACAGTTAGGAAAAAGCCTTCATGAGTTCACAGCAATTTAGCAATTTCTTCCCCAGGGCCTGACTGGACAGAATGCCCTGGTTTCAAGCTGCCATCACTGATTACATGCAATTTAATATCCCAGTATAAATAGATTTTACAATCGTGTCAACTGTGTCTGCCTAAGGAGAGAAGTGCAGCATGAAGTGGAAGCTCTGGGTAAATAAAACTGTCTAAAAAAAGCTTGAGAAATATCATCAATATCATCTGTACACTTCAGATAGACTTCATTAAATACAATCCTCCCCTCTTCCTCTCTCCACGAATGACTCTCTCTAACCTAAGGCAGGCCAGCTTGCAGGAATCAGAATATTTTCTGCTTTTCTCTATAGTTCAATCCTCCTTTTTGCACTCCACTTTGAGTCTGAAGCTTGAACAAATTCATGCACAAAACAACAATTTTACCTTTGTCAGTAAAGCAACAATTGATGCTCGATATATTCTTCATATTTTTTTCTACATCCATTCAGAAGTTACCGTACAAACTTCTGAGGCAAACAAGCACCTTGTCCAGCTGTAGGAAGCTTTGTAAGCTGAGATTGCCATGTATGCTGTAATTATAGTTATTTATACGCACATATATATGCATATATATAATTATATATGCACTTATTTTCCAAGTTGTTTCAAGTAGCCAGGTTTTCTTTCTTTGCTATTTCAGTGAGTCTTGGCCTTCGTCTTTCCTTATCTAGCTACATGATCGTATTCGCATGCTCCCAGCAACTAACTGCCTAAACCCAGCATGCCACAAATAAGTGCCATTTTTTCCTAAGTCATTGTATGGCAAATGGGCAACACTGGATTAATACTTATCAGTACAATATTCACCACTTCAATTATTTTCATAGAATCATAGAATTTTAGTGTTACAGGTATAGGGCATCCTAGTAAAGCAGTCAAGGATTATTTTATTTTATAAGTTGAATCGGCTTCTTGGTATCTCCCGGCTACAGAAATACTCATCATCGACTTAACTTGCAGCTCTGTGTTCACTTGGCACAGTACCGTGTTTGCACAAAGGCTTTGTCAAGCAATCTGACAGGCTGTCCTGTTCCTGTTCTGGTTGCCTACAGCATCCTACTGGTTTCCTGAGCTTCCCACTTCCTCCTTTCCCAGTATAATGAAGTTTAATGTCAGCTGTAAGGGGTCCATTCCTCATTAGAAAACTAGGTCCATTGGTCAACAGAATCTTCAAGGGATAGCATCAATAGATATCCCCCCTCCTCTCTTTCTGCCTCTTCCTTCCACTCCAGCAGGACCTCGCTTCTGGTGACGGAACCTCACTTCTGGTGGTGTGGCTTAAACATATTCTTTAGAAAGGTTCTTAACAGCAGGCAGCTCAGCACTAATGTAAACCCATGAACCCTGAACTGATTTCCACGTTAAACATCTCAAGTAGGTTTGCCGATTACTTTTTTGGTGAACACCCTCTTTCAGATTACACAAAGATTTATCTCCAGGGCGGCAGAGACACAACAGGGCATAGTTCAGACAAAAATACGCCCCTTTTGCTCCTTTTCTTGCAATTATTTACTCATGGCCTCATTAGGGTTGCCATGCTACCCTTTGGTATCGGACAATGCTTTTCCGTGACTTACTGCAAGCCTCAACCAGAATAACAAACAGAAAATGCCTGCTATTTCTTGGAAAACCATTGTGGCCATGAGTGGCTGGGGGACAGAAAGCACATCACGGCCAACAGGAAGTGGTATCCGGCTTTTCCCACTGGAAATGACTGCGGCAAGCCCTGCTCGGATCCAGCCCTCCGCATCCATCCTCGTTCCCAAGCCAGGACTGACACGTTTTGTCTCTTGGTTTTCTGAACAATGCCTCATCGTGACACAGCAAGAGCAATCGGCATGACTCATGTCCCTAGTTCGGAGCACAGGATGAGGCATTTTTTCCCCACTGTATTTACCAATTAAGTTAAAATTGATTTTGTTTCTGCAACCTAGTGTTGTGACACAGGATGGTCCTGCATTGCTGCACTCTGGAAGGCTGCACTCCCCAACGCTTTCCTGCTCTGGATGTTAAAGGAGGAGGCTCCACCCACGTGGACAAAACCACTCTACAGGTTCTCCAATTAATTTCCACTCTTGGTTTCACTTGGCCCAAAAACTTGCTGAACAGAGAGGTGAAACACCACTACCTTCCTTCCAGCTCACCTTGTTCTCCGTATATTGTAGGGGGAAGATGATGCTGTGGGAAAAACTGTGGTGGCATGTCCCCAGGTCCAGTGACAGGAGGATAAAAAGCTGTATGAGAGTTGTGAATAAAATGGGGATGGTGCGTCAGGTATGGAGGTAAGTGATGGGTTGGTGAGATGGCCGAAGGATAGCTAGGAGGGTAACACTCTGGAGATTGGGGGGTAACCACCACCCTCCGAACGCCGGTGTTGTCTTCTATCACCTGGAAGGGAAGGCAGGGAAATGAGCACATGATCTGAACCAAACATATTTTTAAGCCAGCACTGTTTACGGTTTGTTCTCCCATTAGAAAATGGTGGGTCCTCAGGTTTATCCATAAACACATTTCTAAAATTAATATCAGCAGAAGTCATCATAGTGGTGATGCGGCTTTTCTTGGAGACTCGGATAGCCACACTAATCACTGGGAGACTCGCTGCTGCTGGTGATAACTATGTGGGTAGGAGACAAAATAAATAACCTGTATTTAGGGAGTAAAACAATAGAAAAAGGAACACAAGGCACCAAAATAAGAGTACCCATTGGGACCAAACCTCACGTTCTGCCCATAAAATTTCTACCACTGATTTTGACAGAGCTCTGAGCAAGTACAGAGTCAGTAATGCTTGGAAATCAGCTGGCACTGCTCTTGTGGAAAAGCTGCATGTGTGGACTCTGCAGGAACACCTTGTGTTGATGCACGTTTTCAAAAGAATCACTCTGTTCCCAACAGGTATCTGCTCAAGACAAATCTCAGGGCAGAAGGGGTTTTTTTCTGCTGCAGAGCTGGTCTATACGTCCTTGCAAATCAAATCTGGGATATGCATACCTTGGCCCCAGATGCCATAGTCAAAGCATGTAAAAACAGATGTAGGACGGTGGAAATGTGCTTAGGCTGAAAAAAGTTTTTCAGCTTATAATTTTTCCAGAACTATATTTCTGGAGAACAGTCAACCAGCCAAATTTCAGTCCAGACTTAGGAGCCAAGCTTTTCTTGAAGCTTATTCAAAAAACCTTCTGCCGTTTCTGGAACTTAAAAATACGACCGCGTATGAACAATTACTAACCCTTTGATTCTGCACCTTGAGGTGCATAAGGTAGAAAAGCACGAAGGGAGCATCATTTAGTTTCATACAACAAACAGGCTGTTAAAAGCCTAATTTTTTCTAAACTGACTGACGACACATAGGTAGAATAATATAGGTGACAAATGTGTTGTATGAGATAAGTGAATGTGCACCAAGGGCACCTGCCATAAGATGCTGCCACTCTCAGCTGCTGACCACCAACAGCAGCAGGAGTCATCTACCCCCATAGAAGCATCAGCAGAAGACCCTGCTACGGATCCCCATGCTCCAGTGACTTGTGTCACATCAGTGTCAGCCTAAACCACAAAGTGAACTGGTTTATGTTGATATACCCTGAAGTGAAGGAACAGCACGGGCACACGGTCGCTTCTGCTGACTCTGCTGCAGAGGACCAAGCCCCTTCTAAGAGGCCATAGAATCATAGAATGTGTTGGGTTGGAAGGCACCTTTAAAGGTCATCTCATCCAACCCCCCTGTAGTAAGAGCAGGGACATCTTCAACTCGATCAGGTTGCTCAGAGCCTCATCCAGCCTGGCCTGGAATGTCTCCAGGGATGGGGCCTCCACCACCTCTCTGGGCAAATGCCCACAGCCTCCACCAAACACGAGCCGTGCCCCAGGCATCAGCTCCGCAAGTTATCACCAGGTAAAATTTAACTAGTATTAGCGGACCCAATTCCCTCCTTAGGCCATCCACGTCCTAAGGGTATATGAATTTACGCCTGTTAGCTACGGGCTGCGACCACAGTCATGGACAACTTCTGGGGGTTGGTTGGCCTCCTACAGAAGAACGTTTGCTATAGAAAGTTAATTCACTCACTTGTCATTGACATTTTACATTAAAAAAATGCTCTGCTGAATAACCAGAACAGAAACAGTTTAGCTTCACATACTTGATCCTAACCTCTGAATTTACAACCTCAGCTAGCAATTTGTCATCTGCTAGCTTTAAATTTTGAATCTGCAGAGTCCTCAGAAGAGGGCTGAACCTCAGAGATTCAGACTGTTTAGAGATTTACTGTCACTGCTGCGTTTTCAGGCCTCCCATCTCTGCTGCTGGTTCTACTCGACCTCCACAGCATCTCTTATCCTGGCGCCAGCTCTGAAACCCGCACTCCAAAGCCCAGAGAAGAGAAAAATCCTTTTCCATTTAGCACACACAGAACTACTCATTTAGGACTGCGTACAGAAATGTTGGACTTGACTCTCTTAAACTTGGATCACGCTCTAATTTGAGACAGCAAGTTCCTACACCTTGATGTGAAAAGTCTTCACCATGGCTTTAACTAGTCCAAGCCCCAAAGACAACTTTAACTTCAGTCTTCCAGGTGGGTAGAAGTTCTTATCTGTGCATCTAAACCAGACTACACCTGTATTTTGTGCCCTAGTGAAAGATGAATATGTTAAAAAACAGATTTAGACAGAAAGCTTGTACTCTGTAGCAGCATGCAATGTAAACTCGTATTTAAAATTATTAGGACTTCTCTCCCTGAACCATCTTCTAGGGAGCTGGGAGGAAAGCTCAGAGTTCCTTCAAAGACCTTTTGGATGAAATTATGCTGCTAGATGAAACCATAAAACACCAACGTAGTGAGAGAAAAGCCAGAGATCAGGGGATGAGCCAGCCTTCCCAATGACTTTCATCAAAAAGCTGAGAGACTAATATTAATATACTGTATTTGTTTCCTCCCAGGCCACAAATGCTGACAGCATTCTTCTTACTTCATGGGCACGTGTCCCAAAGAAATGCAGAAACGCAGGGGACCTTGCAAAAAAACACTTTATTTCCCTATCCTACAGGGCATTTTCGCCCTAAACTAGGAATTACGGATTTATATGTAAATTTCTGAAGCCGCACATACCATCTTTAATTATGATATTCTGTCCTTAACAGATCATAAATTTGGTAATCCGATGTATTATATATTCTATGCGTTAGGCAGCTATAAAACCAGCACAGGTTAAGACCGTAAATATATCTTGATTTGCAAAACTCGCAGTGGGTAGATTACAGTAGTGCCACTCTGGGATGACGTTCTTTCAGTTCATCAGAAAGACGGAATTTAGTTCGAAGCGGAAATTAGGTTGGATCCACTAGCGTAGCAGAGAGATTAAACTTTGCTATTTGAAGGAGAAGTCCCCAATTCTTTCTATCTGCTTAAAACCGTTTGTCGCGAAGATCATAAATTCCTCAGGAAACAGGCTGTCTGCTAAATGTCTCTCTACTCCAGCGCCCAGAAGCAACGAAACCCTAATCCCCGTTGAGGTCTTCAGATGCAACTGGAATATTAAAAGTAATTGCTATTCCTAATTTTAGCAGTTTATATTTACAGAAAACAAGTTCTCTCTGGTCATTTGGCACCTAGAGCTAAACTTTCATTATGTTGTGTTTTTCAAACAGTTACCAGGTAAGTTGTCTTTCGCTGTTATTTTTTGCGCTCGCTGGTGTAATTGGCGTGCCGCCTCAATAACAATATTATTATAGCATAGTTCTGTGTGGGTTTTTCCATATTTTAGGGAGCTTAATTGCTGAGTGAGTTAGATAGATGATCTTTCAGGAGAATCTGGATGAACATTACTCAGACACAATAAAATTGCCTCCCCCATCGGTCACCACATTTTGAGAATAACATTTTAAAGTGTTACTTGTTTTACATTAAAGATATCACTGTAGCAATGGAAACTCAATCTAACAAGAGATAATTCACACATTCAAAGTACATCACTACTCCACGTTCTCTTATTCTCCACTGAAATTTAATGCTACACCCCCAGGAAAAAGACAGACATGGTAATTTTGCACAGGTAAACTGTGCCTATATTTGGTGAGTTCCAGTTAAAGGAATACAATCACTCTCATTCTGTAACACACATTTACTGAATGGGTACAATATGGTAATATAGAATTAATTTCCATTTGCTTTCAAAGAATTTTTCTTATTTCACTTAAACTTAGCGCGCTAGATTCAGCAAGGACATCTGGAGCACGGCCACCGGGTGGACCACGACCAATACTTTGGGAATTTCATCAACTACTTTGAAACTTCATTCATAAATCCATCTGTACGAGACAATACAGAATGAGCTCATCCACGAGGAACTTGGATGTCAACATTTTATTTATTGACTTAATTTATTATGGATGCCAATCCAAGTCCATGCCAGCCCTGGCAAGTTTGCATCACTATCTTTGCCATCCATCACGTACTAACACCTGTATTAAATCTGTACCTTGAACCTGGAAAATAGACAGATGAACATCTATAATGCTGGCAAAAACGCTGGAGTATTTTAAATCCAGAATGATACAGATCTTCAGGACCAAAGCTCACGAATTTAAAAGGATCATCCCTTTATAGCTTGCTCCATGTGAGCGTGAGATCTGCACAATCTTTCTTGTGTTCAGAGCATTGCGGAGGATCATCCTGTTAAAGGATGACTCCATCGATCGCAGCCTACAAAACACATGGAGAAGCTCTGTGAGCAGTAAGCCGTATGAAAACAAAGAGTCACGGGCTAAAAGCTGATGCTAGCCAAACGCGGTTTTGGAGAACACCTCTCAGTGTACAGGATGTACCCAAGACCAAGATGACCCTGATTCCCAAGGACGTGACGGATTTTCTACCACTTTAACTCTCATTTAAAGACCTTCCTCTTTCTAGAAGTTATGTTCTAGTTCTGTCAAATGCTATATGCTTGATGCAGGAACTGCAGGACCATGGCTTGAGCTGCATAGCTCAGGCTACATGACCCTAACGTTACCTCCTGACAAAAGGAATCTTACCAGTTCTATGCATACTTCATGCTCCAACCAGTAAATTAGTCCTTTAGCCTTGAAATATCTGTGGCAGAGACCACATATTAACAACTCTGTTAAAAAAAAAAAAAAGTGGAGTTTCATGCCAAATTTCCACGTCCAGCTACATGAGTAATTCCTCAAACTCCAGTGGAACCACTCCAGATTTATTTCAGAGAGAAAAGCCCTCAGCCAATAGCCCTAAGCAAACAAGTTCATGATCGTGCTTTTTGATATTTCCATTGTTCTAGTTCTCCTCACTATAACACCCCAAATCCTACTTCCCTCCTCCCAAACATACACTCTGAAAAGCAGAGACAACAATCCACGAGGATGTCCCCAAATTTAATAGCTTGGCATCCAAATCATGACCTTTAATCTTCAGATTATGCTAACACCAGGGAGCCAGAGTGCTCTGGGAGCCAGGAGGTGGCACTGGGCCACAGACCCCAAGGCCATGCAGCCTCCAGTGGACATCCCAGAGGGATGCAATGGAACTGGCATTAACAGCTTGTGCCCTACAAGTCATAGGAGCTCCTCCCTCCTTCAACGTGCAACAGTTGAAACCAAAATTGTTGACTTCGCAAGCATTTAATACAGATTTCTCTACCATGCCACCTTCCACAACTAAGTTTCACAGTAGCAATATTGTCCACCGAGAGCACAGCAAGTAACTTTTTCTCCCTTTCATATTTAACTAACCCTTAGCCAACAAAGAATTGCGGAGACATGAACTCTGATCTGACAGTTCACATCTGCCAGAGATGCACAGAGGTTGGTCCGCTGAGAAGGAAATGCAAAATAACTGGCTGTATTTCACCAGCCTTTGAAAGTAAAGCCATAGCATGAAAGATGTGAACTGGTGGTGTGTGTCTGTCGTCTATTATTTCCCCAGATTTTTTCCCACCCTGCCTAAACCTCATCATTGGGAACATCCTTAACAGCTTCTCATCACGACTAGTAATAGAAAGAGAGTCTAACTATTTTTCCGCCGCTTCCAGTGGAGCTGATCTGGCATGGCACACAACCTCCTGCCATTTTTTTTGATCATTTTTACAATATCGAAGAGGTAATGAAGCATCATTTTAACCCAGGTTTGCAATCACTAGATAACTAATGTAATATTTAGGTCTAATACTCGCAGCTCCAACAGGCTTGCCATAATAAAATGGAAAAAAAGTTGTCAGGCCTTTTTTTAATGGGCACCGTTACTTCTTCACAGGGGTACCTGCTTTCTGCCCGACTCTTAGATTTACACTCAAAATCAAACAAAAAAAAAAATAATCAAGTATCTTTTGATTCCTATCTCAGAGTGCATTCATTTGCTTTATGGCCTTTCCCTTGCCATTCTAAATTGACGTTGTGTTCTCATTGTTTATCATAAAAGAGTGTTTTTAACTATGAGGCAACAGACAAATGGAAGAGCAAATAAGGCATGGACATTTATTACAGTAAGAACTAATTTGATTACTACACACTTTCAACTACTGTTTCATATGAAGTCATCTGAAAGGCAAGAGCCTCACTGGTCACACAGCAGAACACACATTCTGCTGCCGAAAAGCACTGAATATGGAGTTTTCCCCTAAAACTTTCCAACATATTTCCAGCACCTTGGAAAAAATTCTTCAGAAACGGGTTGGTTGGGTTTTGGGTTTTTTTTTTGGTTAAGAAACTAAGGTTTCTTTAGTGGAATTATTATGGTGCCCCACAAAAAGCATTAAGGAGGAACTGGGTTCAGACAGAGATACAAGATGGAAGATTTCATGATTCAGGTTTGGAAAGTGTTTCAAATATACCCACCATTTATCTCAGTACAGGGGCTGAGAGGTATAACCGTATTAATAAAAAGAAGGGGTTAAGGTTATTTCAAAGGAAGGGCAGATCTTTTGAAAAAATTCCTCTGTATGATACCGGCCAATTTATTAAATTAGGTGAGGGCAGGAGGAGTATTAATCAGCCCTGCAAATGCTGCCTCAAAGCGCAGCCCAGCCACCCACCGCGGGATGCTGGAGGAGCAGGAGGAAGCTGGACCACCCTGCGTCCTGCCCTCTCTCCTCCGCTGGCTAGCAGCGTCTCCCGTACTCGAGGCATGTTTTCGCTCTGCTCAGAAGTGAAAATACCACAGAGCAATTGCAGTATTTTGTGGGATTTAAGTATGACGCCATCCACAATTTTTCAGAATTACACAAGCTCACATGTTTCCTGGGGAGGGGAAGGAATTCCAGGACATCATCTATTTTCTGCTTAACCAGATGCCAAAACATATGTATCAAAAGTTCTTACGCTATTGATCAAGGATATCTGAAATACTTTGTATACTCTTAATGAAGTTTTCGGTCCAATCTAGGTCTCAAAGTGGTGAAATTATTGGATTTATTGTCTTGTTCACAGTTATTCTGCCTTACATCAACCTTTTTTTTTTTTTTTTTTTTGTTTTTTTCTTCCTTACTTCAGAAAGAGACTAAGCTTTGCAGAAGATGGAAGGAACACAACCAACCCGGTAATCTGAAGCGGTTATTTACAGAGAAGAGCAGTAGCTGTTCAAGAGTTCCAAAACCTAACAGCTTTGTGAAAAGCCTTTTTTCATTTTTTTCCATAGACATATAATTAAATCACATTTACTTCTGAAAACAAACCAAACCCCCCAGTTCTTGATACGCTGCAAGATTTCTGCTGGGAAGATACCGAGGATCAACAGCACATTTTATAGCTACAGTGGCTCCTTTTCTCACTTCCACCGGTCTCCTACCCCTTCTGATGGTCACACTAGAACTTAAGGCATCACCTAAGAAGGTGGACTCCTCTCCCTCTCACAAAGGGAGAGAATTTGCACACCCCGTCTGAGTCTGTATGCATCACTATTGCTATTATAGACATTTTAACTCTTGAAGAAGCGTACCTGTGAGATATAACCAGGAGGCACGTGAATAGGGGGAATGGATCCATTGGGTGACATCATGGGAACCTCTGCGGGTCCTAATAGAAAGAGAGAAATAAGATATTAGGCTTTTTTCAGTTAAAAAAAAAAAATTGCACAATCGCTCAGAAAAGGCTAAAAATAGCTGTATTTTTGAAGCCTGCAATAACAAAATGAGCAGCTCCACTAATTTCTGGTATATGGAAAATGCCTTGTGCCATCATTCTGAGAATAAGATCATTGTTCAACGACTTTACCATATATTCCATTGAAATAATATTTTCATCGTAAAACAGCTAAAACATAGACTTTATATTACCCACTGATCAATTTATACAGCATTAAGCAGTAACACAATATGTCCTTTAGCAGCCCACAATTCCTATATTGAAATCTGGTTAAGTTATTCTTGTCGAAGGAACGGGAGCCGAGAACAAAGCAGAAACTGTGCAGCCTGGAATTAGGCAGCTCCCAAGGAAAGCGTCCAATTGTAGCAAAAAAAAAAAAA
>VYZM01003399.1:584526-600263 GCA_013398915.1 Dromas ardeola
AATCACATATGTGAAAAACTATCTATCTATTTAAGAATGCACAAAGACCAAATTCATTATCTCAGCTATTCAGACTAACCTTGGAATGCGGTTATACAAGCAAGAAGCTTATGGTTTCCACTCCGAAATCCAGCCCTGAACAGGCAAGTTCCATTTTGAGGCACCGAGTACAAGTATAACAAAGCAAGTGCCATGAGCATTCCACTTTTGCAAATACGGCCTCACGGCTAAAAGAAAGCGCCTAGATAAAATGGAAATAGTTCGCTCAATTGCTCAATGATTCAGCCATTAAAATCTGGAACATCACACAGAGAAGTCAATGAAACGAAGCCCCCAAAAATCAGACAGCTATTTGCAATGAGAGTTTCCTACGTTGAAAAAGTAGTTTAACTACTTTCTTATTACATACTAAAATGTTTACACTAACCTGTTAGTTACCCCATTTGCCCTGGGCTAAGAAAATACTCATGCTGAAACTCTTGAGAAGAGCTCAGAGAGAACTCTGCTCCTTGTTATTGCAAACTGAATTTTAGCTTTGACCACCAATACAAAAGAGAATTTCAAAACCTTCTCTGCTGGAGAAGCCATCTAACATCTCCAAACCACACCACGTTCTAGGTAAGGAAGCTAAACACTAAAACGTTTGAAGGACTTCAGGCCCAGACGGGATGCAATTGCCTTTAGGAATGGTTGCTCCCAAAGTTTAGACAAATCTAATTAAATCCCCAACAACAGTGAGCCACAGTCTGTTGTCTGGCATCAGCAAAACCAGTCCGCGTTGAATTATTGAAAAGCCATTCCCTGCCCATCTACATTTTTACACCCCTCAGGCTGCTTATCGTACAATACGCAGGACTCCCCGACCTCCCAAAATCCAAGTTACACACAGGAATCCATCCCAGTTATTTAGATCTCCTCTGATCTTCATTCGTTTTCTCTATGCAGTTATTTATAGTCTAATCAGCGCGTAGGGCTTTTACCAGTCACATTTACATTTGAAATATGGTAATTTTATTGTTAAGTGTATTAAGCACATGGAAACTCCAAGGTTTAAATTAAAAGAAGTCATTTTAGGTGTGTGATTCTGCTGCTCTTCACACTTCCCTATACTGAGCCATACAGGGAACTGTACCTGTACTACAGCCCCCATAAGAAAAAAAAAGTCATTATTACTTCTCCTTATTCAGCTCATGTGGGTTTCCCCCCCGCCCCTTATTCTATAGCCCTTTTAACATTATTTGTCTCCTCAGAGAGTCAACAATTTTAGTGTGAACGGGGAAAAAAAACCTCAGCATAAGCAGTAAGCAATTACTGGGGGGGAAAATTGCCATCAAAATGGCTCTATTTCAACCCATCAAAAATATGAAGTGACAATTGGTTCAGGAGGAACTTTACAGAAATATTATTTGAGTTAATGTGTTTTCCCTATCAAAAAAAAAAATCTCAGCAAATTTCTTTTGAGGAATATGGGTTTTTATTTCCTCTCTGACGCTACTTTGCCCTATAGGCACTGCCGAGTTTCACTCCACGGTAGATGGGAGAGTGTATCTATATGTAAGGGCCCGTACTGGTACATACACCATGACACAATCCACATTGGATTATCCAGTGTTGTGCAGTTCTTCAGGATGGAACATGCCCGAGATTAGATCAAATGAATAGATAACGTTGTTACGCGACTCATTGCTTGTCAGTCATTCCTCAAACCTGAAAAACTACGGGGAAAAAAGTCATTGTAAAATCAGAAATCCCGAGTTCACCAGTAAGTAGACAAGAACTTAAATGTTACATGTAAACCTTGCTTAATAGAATAAAGCTTTAATGTGTAACCTGTTCCAAAACTATTAAAAACGGAATAGTTTTGGAGTTTCTATGTACAGACCAGACAGCCGCTACACAACAAATGCCTTGTATCTCTCCTTCTAAACCTTGTGCCAATTGCTCATACGATCCACTTGCAGGGGAAAAAAAAAAAAAAAAAAATCAAACTCCCACACTGATAATGTTGACTGTAACACTTCCATACCAATAAAAAAAAATAGTCTTGAGTTTTATCATCAAAATGTGCACCATGCAAAATCATTCTTAACCTTGCGGATGACCCACAAACTGTTAAAGCCATTCGGGTAACAGGCTTTAGAAGAATGACAGCCTAGTGATTTGCAGCTAGATTTTGTTTCCAGCGCTTTGATTTCAAGGCTGGCCAAATGACTTTAGCACACGTTATTTCATCTCTCTCATCAGCGGTATCAAAACAACTTCAGGCGGTAGCGAGTCAAATACAGACCCTGTCTCCACAGCACGATGAGTCCCAGGAATTATTAAAGACTATTTTTGCAGTGAAACCATTCCCCAATTAACACTAAAACATAACCATACCTTTTGGTTTTGTTTGTTTGTTTTTTTTTTTGTTTTTTGTTTTTTTGTTTTTTTTTTTTTTTTTTTTTTTTCTTTTTTGTTGTGTAAATATTTTGGTTAGGTCAAATATTTTTGAAGTGTTAAAAAGTCGACATTTAGAGAAGGATGTTCCTCTGTTGCTCGTATCCACAGGATGGATGTAAGTAACGTGTCCTCTAGGGAATTAGAGCTTTGCAAGTTTTAATTGAAGTTTGTGGCTCAATACAATATTTAATTTAAATGGGAAAAACTCAGTCCATTCTAAGACGGATGCCGTACACTGAAAGGAGCTCACTTTAATACTTTTCGAAGCTGTTAACAAACTGAGGTTGTCTCCTGAGCTCATAACGAAACCGAGCCAGAAGAGCTTTGGCCACCTCTGCTGACAAAGCCAGAGGCCAAATTCCAGCCCGAGCTCCGACAGCGTAAATACGGAGCACCTCCATCGCTTTCTGGAGGGCTGCCCCGAAATGCTGGGGCTGGCTCCATCCAAACTGCAGGTGCAAGGGAACGATTCCCCGTCCTCTGCAATGAGAGGGAAAGCAGAGGAGCCACCAGGCTGAAGGCACTGAAGTCCATCAGCCAGGCAGGTGACAGACCACGCTTGTCCCTAAGCTGCAAGAGCACACAGTTTTCATATTTTTAACACATGTTAATAATTAAGGGACAGTAAAAGAAGCAGCTCAGACTCATATTGTGACAGAGCTAATTAACAGCTTGACAAACAGCAAAAGCCTGTTCTCCTGTTCCAAGCCACATGCTCCCTTCTTCTGTGCTGCTCTGTCACTCCTCGGACGCTGTGGCAGCTAATTATTTTAACCTTTTTAGATGACCAAAAAAAGGTTTTGCAGATCTATTGCCTTTTTAAAAAACACCTGCACACATAGGCTAACAGAAACGACAACAATTATTCTATTCCTTCTTGTATCACGGTTAATTGTGCAAAACCGCAGATCAAAGCAAGTCTCCTCCTTCCCATCTCTGTCTCCCATGTCCCCCGCCAAGAGGATGCTTCTGTCGCGGAGAGATTGTCAGTTCTTCTGCCCATTTTAGTCCTTCAGGAATCAAGTCCTACTACAAGAAAGATATGGACCTGCTGGAACGTGTCCAGGGAAGGGCCACGAGGATGATCAGAGGGCTGGAGCACCTCTCCTACGAAGACAGACTGAGAGAGTTGGGGTTATTCAATCTGGAGAAAAGAAGGCTCCGAGGAGACCTTATTGTGGCCTACCAGTGTCTTAAGGGGGCCTACAAGAAAGGTGGTGAGGGACTTTTTAGGATGTCGGGTAACGGTAGGACTAGAGGGAATGAATTAAAACTAGAGATGGGTCGATTCAGAATGGACGTTAGGAAGAAGTTCTTCACCATGAGGGTGGTGAGGCACTGGAACAGGTTGCCCAGAGAAGCTGTGGCTGCCCCATCCCTGGAGGGGTTCAAGGCCAGGCTGGACGGGGCTTGGAGCAACCTGGGCTGGTGGGAGGAGTCCCTGCCCAGGGCAGGGGGTGGCACTGGGTGGTCTTTAAGGTCCCTTCCAACCCTGACAATTCTATAATTCTAAGTCACAAACTACTTGAAAAACTTCCATCCCAAGGTTTCCAAGGTTAATTATAGCCTTGGTTACAATCCATGACACTTTCAAAATTTTTGTATAAAACCAGTTTTGGAATAAATACTCTTTTTTTCTTCTTCCTGAGTGACCTTTTTTCCATGCATCAAAGATCACTTTAGTTTAATTAGGCTTTTTTCCTTAAATTATAGAAGCCAAAATTTGTCATTCCTGTTCCTCCAGCTATAGCACTACATCTTTCTGATTTCTTTCTTGCATTATAGGGCAAAGAGATCATTTTACTATGCTATTTTCCCTTCCCTACTGCTATTTATTAATACGTTGCTTTTCTCTCTTTATTACTAAATTATGTCCACTGCAGAATATGATTCAAATCCAGCTCCAGCACACGGGCATATGTTTTACTCCATGTTTCTACTGACCATCTTGCATAGCTTATTACTAAGAGCAAAACCTACCAGGCTTCATTATAATGTTCCCATTCTGAGAGCAGTTCCTGAAAACTCCCCCAAGTTCAGGAATTTCTCAGCCCTGTTTCTAGCAAACATGGACCAACTTATTGTTTCACACCGCAATACCCGCATGAGTGGAGAAACAATATGAAATGTGGTGACTTATGCACCTTTTCTTTGAAATTTAAGAATCTTGTGTGTTTTAATAACAAGAACCTACTGCACTAGCTAAGTAGAAAATTAAATCCAGCCAGGTAAATACATTACATTTTATAAAGTTTGACAGTTATAAGTAATCCATGAAAAAAATATTATGCCTCCCTCTGATTCACAACAAAACTGGTATCACATCTTTCACATACAGCATTTCTCAGGAAGTAAATCTATGGGGCAAGAGATGAGACCGAACCAAAAGGAGAGATAATTAAAGGGCAAATTGGCCTGCTTTGCTAAAACAAATGACCCAGGGCTTGCTGACCTTGGCTGGGACCCAAGGCTTTGCATTTTCACATGGATGAGCAGCTGTTCCGGAATAATTTCCTCAATGAAATAAGCACAAACAGGCTCCCCGCCGCTGTCAGGCACACGTGTCTTCTCCCTCCACTCGCTTATTCTCAAAGCGGCTCATGGACCAAACAAGGTGATGACAAGGAAAACAAAACCAAAACCAATCCTGGATTCTTCCATTCATCTTCCTTCCCGTCCAGCAGAGGTGTGGCGAGTGGTTTTCCCAGCCTTTTGGCCACAGCCTACAGCTGCTCCTTAGCACAAGGTAACACCAGTGTGTCAGGCCACTTTATAAAAACCTTTAAAGCAGGATGTAAAGAGCTTTCACATATAAATATCACCACCATTTTGAGGTGCAATCTCTCCTAGGTAAGAGCTAATTCAGACGCTAACTTAAGTCTGTTAAAAGCAGAGGAAGAGTCAACTCCTGGGTGTCTACTGCAGTTACCAGGACACCGGGCCTTAAATTTGCTGCTGATCAAGATCCAAATACGTTGTTCTTAGATAAGTACAAATTTGTAGATTAAAGCCACTCCACATTACAGAGAAAAGAAGGAGCAGCTTTTGCAATATTAAGTGCTTGAGGGGGTAAAATAACAGCTTTAAAAAATACCTTTGGAGAGGTCTAAAATGTCAGGAAAAAATCCCATCTATGCTGCCTTCAACCTGCCAAAAGTGGGGTCATGAAAGGTGCAAAAATAGCGTTATTAATACAGCTTATCAAGGTATAGAGTTAATGAAAGAATCCAGCACTCCGCCATCCCCATGGCACCAGCTCACGCCAGAAGGCGGCAACATACAGAGAGTTTTATACTGCTTATCCATATATATATTTGCCAAATTTTTTTAAGACAACTTCATCTACACACAAGGATGTGAATACCAGGTTGCCTACCACACGCCCATTCACACTGTCTGGCACCTCAACTCTTTATTTTCTATTCAGATCACAGTTTAGTGGTACGGAGTAATTCCTTCACCTTATAAGAGCAGTACAAAAACATGACCAAAACCCTCAAGTTGAATAGAAATGACCCCATGGGTTTCAAATTATCTTAGTCCCAGCCTCTAATGACTACTTATACGCAAATGAAGCATCTAAAAAAAGTCTCCTGTACCTGCATGGCTTTGCCATCGAGTGCTGTCACCTCCATCTGTACATCCAAACATGGGCTTTGAACGCGGAGAGCGAAGCATTTTTGACGGAGGTAAAACGTGTTTCTTAAACTCCTTTGCAACTTCTGCGGCTGCTTTATGTTTCTTCAATATCCTTTCTAAATACTGTCACTACATCAGAAGTCCCAAATTCATTCTGCCAGTCCTTTACCCTCCCGTCCACCCCAGATCAAGTTAGTTTGTCATAAGGATTTAAGAAATAATTAAAGTTATACAAAATGCATTGGTCTCTCCGTGTTTCGGTGCGTTATCATTATTAACATGAAACTGCAAATGGTGTACACTTGTTCCGTACTTGGCTCTCGGGGCCACAGCCCCTGCAGTAACATCCAGGCCAAAGTCTGCCTTTGACTGATGTTTTCAACATGTGCAGACAAACTCACTCAACCACACATCAAATCAAAATACTCAAGAAATCTCTGCCAAATGCATCAAGCAGACAGGTCCTGGAGCATTTGCTGGTTTATTTACGTGACAGCACCTTTGCTGTTTACACTCGAGACTCTTGAAAAGGGTTTATTTTACCTGCGTTTGCTACTTGACCTGCCACACACAGTGGGAGGCTCAAGTACGTTCAATTTGTAGTTAAAACAGCAGCACTCTGCGCTTTAATGTAAGAACCAAGAGATTCCTATTCAGCAGCAGGCTCTTTTGCAATGTGTGTCTCCCACATGTTGAATTCTGGTTTGGGGCATATTCTAGAAATAATCCAGTAACCCACAAAAACAGGAAATGAACTAAAATATATCAGTTGCACCAAACGTGCCCTGTCCAAAGCTATCATGGTACCCCAAGCTGGGACACAGGGGTACTACTGCATCTGAATTTGAAGCTGAATTTTATACCCTACAGAATTATGACTTAACAGAATTATGAATTAAATTATGAATTTCAATAATTCGACATTTCAAATATTAAGTGCGTTGCATTTTGAGATACTTAATCCTGAGAGGGTAAAGAATTGTCCCACTCCTCACCTGCCAGACCTACATGCCATCCTGCACCTTGGACTGTGGGTTCATCACACTTGACTAATTTAATAAGCGGAGGAGAGTCCAGACGGGGTCTGTAACAGCTTGGGACATCATCCCCTTGTGCATCAGCATCTTCTCCTCCTGCCGCAGAGCTGGAAGGGGAGCAAGAAGCACCAGGGGACAAGGACCTGGTCCTGCAGCCACCCCACCCCAGGGACAGAGCGCTACCAACCGCCATCTGCAGCAGCGATGATTAAACTTACACATTACAAGAACGTTTGAGAATCTAAAGCTCACTGAAGTATTCAGAAAAGGTTAGACAGGTGGACTTGTTCAGCCAGTGAGAACAGAGATGGATGAGATGGATTCTTCAGGTCTCCTGTTATTTTTCTTCTATGTTCCCAGGTGGGTTTTCTTTGTTTCTTTTTTTTTTTTAAATAGGCCCATATATTATTTTAGAGTTTCAATTTACGGGCAACATTTTGGGGTGGAACATTTTGGTTTTTGTTGTTTGGGATAGAAATGGAGGGCTTTGCTGCCCTAATCTGAACAAACAACTTGGATTCTTTTGCTAAAATAAACCTTTTCTGATGGCTGGCTCATCAGCCGCTACTGCAAAAACACTTGCAAAGAGTATGTCGCAATACTTCAAGCATTGAAAATAAGCATACTCCCATGGCAGTTCACCAGATGGGCTACAGATTGTAAATCATAGATGTCTAGACTAAAACACAAGAGACAAACATCTGTCTAAAATCAGTCGACTTGAATGGCAAATACTGTTAAATAAATTAGGACTACGTTGGAAACAAAGAGAACAACCAACTATGTTGAAAACATCTGAAATGAATCCATTAGCACACAAGCCACTACACAATAACCTGAAACTGGAGAGACATTAATTTCGTGATGAACATTAGCCCAAGATGACATCCTGACAACTGAAGCGGGAGCACAAAAGCATTTCTATGACCCAGCACCACGTTACCCCACGAGGACTCACGAATCCATCCCCAGAACATCTGGCTAGAGTGGGGTGGTTGTTCTCCTCGCTTCACAAGTAAAACTGAGACAAAGAACTGAAATGCCTGAGGCAGGGTCACACAGGATGCTTGTGGGAACGCAACTGGACCCAAACCCAGAATAGGGTTTAGCTCAGAAGACAATACTTAAGCCTGAATAAATCTTTGGACTGTTAAAGACCAGTAGGGCAACACATAGAAAAAGACTCAACTTCGAAAAAAATTAATCCCCCTTGCATCTACTAACTTCTTTTCTTTGCATAACCCTTTGTTTTATGATAGAAATAGGCCAGAAAGGCCATGGATGAACAGAGAGAACTGCACCACCATGAGAGGTGAGACAGAAGAGATGTTGCACAGCGAACTGCAGCCTGCCCTGCGCAAGAGGCTCCGCGAGAGAAAAGAAGATCCTAGAGCCGAATTCAGTAATGGAAGAAACTCAGCAAGGAACTATTGCCAACCCATGCAAACAATGGGAGAGCTCTGTCAGCATCAGGCTTCATATTAGAATCAAAAAAATCTCACATATCAAGTTTTTACACTGTTAAAAAGCTTTGACCAGCAAGAGGAGGATTAGCATCCTCCCGCTGCTCCTACAGCTCTGCAGCTGAGCTCCCACCAGACCTATGTAACCACCGCACTAATTTTTAGGGGAAACAAATGCCATCAAATGAAAGTTGTTTGCATTTTGCACCAGTTATTAACACCATTATCACCAACATACGATACAACAACGATCATCTGACATCAAGAGAAGTTATTTATTTGTGCAAAGACAAACAAGCCACAAGATCATCACAAGGATGGAAGTTTAACTACAGACATTATTTTGCCTTTGCAATTTTGAGGCAGCTCTTCAACATGATCTAACGATGTCAATGCTTCTGGGGAGTGTGTGCGCACGTGCTGGCTGTCTGGAACACTTATAAAATGGCATTCACTTGCAAAAAGTTTTGCTCCCTGCAACAGGTTTATACAAATGTTAAACAACTTCCATTAAAGGTAGCGGTGATTATACAACACCAGTTTTTTCTGCAGCAGCAAAAGAAAATGCTCCGATTATTCATAATATAATTATTGCATCCCCATGGCAACACCAAAAGGACTGTACAGCCAGCAACAGACCCAAACCCCAGCCAACAATGAAGTTACACAGCACGTTCTCTTGCGCCTGCCCCAGAGGAGGCAGCAATTAGATGATGGCTATTCTTTACCTGTCCACCCACAGCGAGAAACATCAGCCAGACAGGGAAAACTAAAGCAAAATTCCAATCCTGCCACTGACACAGTGCCACCAGTCACCATCACAGGGGCTAACGAGTTCTGTTCCTGACGTGTTTGGATCCTGGACTTCAGTGAATCATCTAAATTTCCCCTACTGGAATGTGCTCATCAAAAACACGTCAATTAATATCCACCTGCCGCAAACAAGCACTCTTTATCCCATGGGGACGGGGAGGGAAGGAGAAGCATCAACACCGTTGGTACTCAGGTACGGGCCAGGCTATTTTGTGAGGCAGAAATAGTCATTAAAAGTTGTATTTGCTGTTTACCACCAAGAAACAACTAATAGAGACATGGCGGTTAATTGCCATCTCCCTGGGGTAGAGGCACATTTATTTATATATCTATACTTTTTTATATATATCTATAGATCTACATTTATTATTGGATAGATATTACTATGTCTATATTACTATACAGAATCATAGTATTGCCTAGGTTGGAAGGGACCTTTCAGATCATATGATATTACTATATAAATATAGCTCAATAGACATATATTAAGAAAATCTATATAGATCGATATATACATGTACATTCAGTAAGTATTAAAAGCAAATTTCAAGATATTTAGTATTTTCTATCTCTCTGTTGGGGAGTTTCATTGCAGTATTGCATTCACACCAGAATAAGTTGGAAAAAAACCCGCAAGCTAAAATTCCAAGTGCGACAATCAGTGCAATGCTTGCAGTTGCCCTCGGCAAGCCCAGGGTCTCCCAGCTGAGCTTTGCTCCATCACAGGGAGAGCCACCTCCTCCTTCCTTCACAGCAGATCACTAAGAACTAAAAAACAAGAAGCTGCATCTTAAATAGAGAAGCCTCAAGCAGAACATCATTCTTCTGGGTTGGCAAGTGTGGCATACAAGTAAAATATCTCCCCGAAACAGGGAGGTGCCAGAGCACAGCTCTCCCCTCCCCAGGGAGAACCAGCTCCACCTGAGCCTCTCCCAACTGATGTTGCCCAGTTTCTTCTTCAGCATCTCCAGTGACCGGAGCGCCACAAAGTCCCTGGCTAGTGTCTTCCATTGTCCACCTGCATGTGCGTTGGAAGTGTGTCCAACTTCAATTTCTTTCCCCTAAAATTTCTGCTTGTTAATTCTCCATCCGCAATAGTGGATGGAGGAACCTTCCATTACTGTCTTTCCAACAGCCTTTTATGAAAAACCTCACCCATTCCTCTTCGCTTTGCCCTATCTGCCTTGAGCCTGCCCTTCCACAGACCAAACAAAACCCATTTTCCAAGCTTTTTTCATAGCTCATGCTTACAACTCACACTTTGCTGCTGTGCTCGGAACCTCTTGCAGTCAGGGCCAAACCAAATGGACGGTGCTCAAATCCCACCGCAAAGCCCAGCAGGGCCACCTGAATCCCAGCGAGGCACAGAAGGCTGCTTGCATTGACTTTGGTTCCTCCTCACCTCGTCTACTTCAGCAGACTCTGTAGCTCTCAGCTACACTGTGGCTGCCCCAGAGAAGGCACTAACTTGCTTTTTCACAGCCTGCTTTCCTTTATCAACACTAAAGATGATGGGGAAGGCCGTGACTCAGCAGGTTATGTTTGAAGGGCCTCTTCATCTTCCCCTCATTTTCACGTCATTTCTCGTATTTCTAAGCGGAGCCACTGCAAGGAGCACGTTAGCTGGAGCTGTGTTTTAAAACATGCCTCTCTGCTAATGACAGCACCACATCCTTCAAAAAATAAATTATAAATTATTTTTTTCCAGTGTCTCCAGATAAGCAATCCAAATCCCATCGTAGGACATAGCGGGGAGAATTAGACTCTTCTCCTTCTATATAGATTAACTGCTGATGAGAAACAAATATTGAATAATTAACTACATTCTTCTAATTATTAAAATAACGCAGAATTTAAAAAGAACGGATCTAGGACAGTTTCTCCGTAGCACATCTGAAATATTCAGATTTTTCAAATGCAATAAAGGAAGTTTCTTGTTGGCTATAGCAATTGTGAAATTACTTGACTATCCAAAACATCCATCATGCAGTTTGATGGAGATTAAAAAACTCCTATCCTCCAGGGAGTAAGCGTTTCAACTGGCCATCGCTCTCCAGGTAATTATCTCTGAGGAGTCTTTAGGGGAACAACGTACAGTTTGGTATAACGCAGAGGTTATTAAAAAGTTTTCAAACGTATGATAAAGTTCTCCTTTCAGTGGTTCCCAGGTCTCCAGCACGTCCATCCCAGGAGAGGAGGAAAAGCCCTGCCTGGCAATAGAGCGGGCTGGTGAGGCTGCCTCTGCTCAGGAGGCTTCTCATGGGGGCAGTTGGGTTGGAATAATCCCATCGCTGGGGCCCTTCCCAGGCTGACGAGGTTCCCAGAGGGATTTACCCGCCAGGACAACTCCACCCGCAGGGTCGGGAATTTGCTGAAAACAAGCGGGGTGCAGGGAGACGGGATTTAGCCACTCCGCAACTATTCGAGGAATGCTCTTGATTTCCTCTTAAGAACCTTAGGTTGAAAAAACTGTCTTCTGAATTAGTTGAATTTCTTGGTATTTCAACTCCATTGTAGGGATCTAACATCTCAGTTAGTAAAGTCAGTGAAGAGTCCACATTCAGTATTATACCATTTCTCCTTACAAAACAAGGGGAGGGAGGGGAAGTGTCAGCTAAGAAAATATATATATAGTGCGTTATTAAAAAAAAAATATATATACGATATTCAAAAGGTAAAATTTTGAGTCATAACTTTGGTCCCTGTGGCTGCAGGAGTGCATGTGCTAACAAGGGCAAGACAGAAACAGGGAGGCACAGTAGCCTTGACTTAAACTCATGGATTAAAACACAAATCTCACCCACCTTGCCTCATTTAAATTATTTTTGAGCATTAAATAAATAAAGAAGATCACTCTTCCCAGCATTTCTGTACCTAAGCAATTATCACACGTTCACGTTCTAAGGTAGAAACCATCATTTCTGTTCAAAATATCTCTTAAGTTTGAATGGTATTTCTATACCCCCAAAACTGCATGCGGGTACAACCGTGAAACCTGCGTGTTGCACCCACAACCAACGTGCTTCTCTCTCTCTCAGAAGAAGGAAGAAACCCACGCGCATATTCTTCCTTTTCTTTCTCCTCACTTCCACCCAAGCCATCTCTGGCAAGCTCCTCCAGCTTAGTGAAAGGATAAAAAGGATGACAAGCTAAAACAAATCAAATGCATCTGTCAAATCGAGATAGTATATACTGTCCCAACACTCGGCCGCGGAGGGGCTGCCATTGCCCAGCCTCCATGTCAGCCAGTGGGACTCTTGCACCATGGTCAACCCTTCCCCGTGGCCAACCCTTCCCCAAGGTCAACCCTTTCCCATCCCTTCAGCTGCTCCAAAACAAATCGCTTATGAGGTCAAGCAGTGAACATCATCTATTTTTATTTCTAAACTACCACAACAGCGGTGGCAATGAAAGGACAGGAATACCTGGAGTCAGAGTTGCTGCACATCCAACGGTATTTGCCTAACAGTGAGGAAAACAACTCTCTGGGTCATATGAGTTGGTGCATTAGCCCTCCCGGCACACAATTAAAAAAAAAATAATAAATAATGAAAACAATTTGTCCTGGTGACTCAGAATCTCCACCGCTTGAAGAAAGGCCTGCTTCTGTAACACTGCATCATTCTGGCTTCAGATCTATTCTCATGGGTCTCAGGCTCGTGACTCAACCCTTCTCCTCCGTATTTGCTCATGCAGTTACCCATCAAGAAATTAGTGAAATTTGCATGCATCATAGGGTCTGGCTAAAAAGTAAATAATCTAGAGAAATTAGCATCACTGGAGAATATTAAAAAAAACCCAACACATTGTTATTTTCCTTGGAAGTCTACAGAAATTACAACTGATCAGCCTTTCTGGTTAAAGACTGCACTGTTTACCACAAGCCTTTCTAATGTTAAGATTACAACGATGTTCTCAACTGTTCTGGAAATATCAGAAAAAAGCACCCTGGAGAAACACACCTCGTGCACTAGCTACTTTCTTTGCTCAGACTGGTTAACAGGTTAACTTCATTCTGTTAAACCCAGAGCAGTTTTACCCAATTTTTATCTCACTCCTAAGACTGCTGCTTTCATTTCAGACCTAGAAATGGGTTTCTGTCCCAGAAAGATGATGCATTCAGAAAAACATACTTCATGCCACTGACGTGTCTTTTTTCGATAAGCTTCTTGCCTTTATGTGCAGCACCCCTGAAGACCTAATGCTGTGATTTTTTTGAAAAGCAAAGAATTCAAGCTTTGACCCTGAGCTCCTCACCTCCTTTCCTTTCAAGCTGAACAACCAGGCAGGCACTGCAGTTTTTGGTGCGTATTCTCTGTATTGCTCCCGGCCTCTGAATTTTATGTCCAGGTTACCCCAGCCTTAGAAGGCAAGTCGGCCTTTGACTTGTAGGCAACACCACCACCTGCCATTATTTTTATCCAGTGAAACTGAAGATGCAATGTTAAATATTGTATACTGAACCCCAGACATAAGCTAGCGGGAGAGCCTGGCATAACAGAACTACGTCATTTATTTGCCAGGAGAAAGCTTAGCATCAAAAATTACATCTCACACATAACGGCGCTAACGAACCTCTAAACCCCGCCACACGTTATCTTGCAAGCTATAATACGCCCTTTTATAGGAAAGCATAACAAAGAAGAGAAGCTACCCGATACCGCCACATCAACAGCAAGAGAAAGAATCAGGAAAAGAAATAAACTGCAGTGATGCTCAGCTCTAACTACTCAAACGCTCGCCCTCAATACCCGAGATTCAGTAAGTCATAGAACGATCCAGAGCCACGGCGAAAGAAAACAACTTAAAGAATTCTCTGAAAAATGTGGTTTGTCACTCTGCGTCTTGCCCTGCATCTGAGTTACATTAAATCAGTATCGTTTTCATGACGGAAATTATCTTTTCTAAAAACTTCGCTGTGTCAGCGGAATAGAAATATTGTTCCACACCACATGTTTTAAGGATTTACCTCCTTTCTCTGTCCCATTTCTATATGTGTGTGCAAAACATACATGTACTTGTATACACTTATGCTGGCATACGTGAGACAAATAATTCTGAAAAAACTAAGAACAGTGACATTTTAACCCATGAATTTGTGATCATGAAAGATTTTAATCTGTTCGGTGTGACAGTACGCTAGCCACACCCAAGTCAAGTTCCGAAGAATGTAAAATGCCCTACAATGATACAAATAGAAAAATGTTTACAGGGATCAGATGCACAGTGAAATGGTCACATTCCCAACATTCATCCAAAACAATGGATAACGTTACGCCAAATCAGTAAGCCGCAACTTTCAAGCAAGTTTAAAGTTTTCCAACGAAGGTTTTTCCTATAGAAAACACCAGTTTGCCAGAATCAAAGTATTTCACGTGAAAACTCTGATGACACTGATGAAAACTAGACTGCCTTTCAAGTCCCACTTGCCACCAGGACTTTAAAAGACCTGACAAACTAAAGACACTTTCCAGGATCCTCTTGCATCTACTACAGCAAACATGTGGCCAACCAACAGGAACCAGTTGCCTCCTGTAGGTTAGACTGGGCTGCACCGCCCGTGGACTGCGAGACAACCTGGAGCACTGTGTCCTGGAGCCCTCAGCACAAGAAGGACATGGAGCTGTTGGAGCGGGTCCAGCAGAGGGCCACGAAGATGCTCAGAGGGCTGGAGCCCCTCTGCTGTGAGGACAGGCTGAGAGAGCTGGGGGGGTTCAGCCTGGAGAAGAGAAGGCTCCGGGAGACCTTAGAGCCCCTTCCAGTCCCTAAAGGGGCTACAGGAGAGATGGGGAGGGACTCTGGATCAGGGAGGGGAGCGATAGGACGAGGCGCAATGGTTTTAAACTAGAGCAGGGCAGGTTTAGATTAGGTATTAGGAAGAAGTTCCTTACAATGAGGGTGGTGAGACACGGGAACAGGTTGCCCAGAGAGGTGGTGGAGGCCCCATCCCTGGAGACATTCAAGGCCAGGCTGGATGAGGCTCTGAGCAACCTGATCGAGTTGAAGATGTCCCTGCTCACTGCAGGGGGGTTGGGCTAGATGGCCTTTAAAGGTGCCTTCCAACCCAACACATTCTACGATTATGTTCTGAAATGCCAAATGGAGAACCCCACACCTTTGTACAATGTGTGATATTATCATCTTCACAGCTGGCGCTACTGCCAGGCTGGGCAGAAGCCACAGCCGGAGTCCCCAGGTCCAATTCTGCATTAGAATCATAGGGTTGGAAGGGACCTCTGGAGATCATCTAGTCCAACCCCCCTGCCAGAGCAGGGCCACCTTAGAGCAGGTGGCACAGGAACGCCTCCAGGCGCGTTTGGAATGTCTCCAGAGATGGAGACTC
>VYZM01003399.1:600317-623857 GCA_013398915.1 Dromas ardeola
AAAGAAGTTCCTCCTCATGTTGAGATGGAACTTCCTATACTCAAGTTTGTACCCATTACCTCTTGTCCTGTTGCCTGGCACCACTGAAAAGAGCCTGGCCCCATCCTCCTGACACCCACCCTTCAAGTATTTGTAAGCATTAATAAGGTCACCCCTCAGCCGTCCTTTTTCCAGACTGAAGAGACCCAATTCCCTCAGTCTTTCCTCATAAGAGAGGTGTTCCAGTCCCCTAATCACTGGTAGCCCTTTGCTGCACCCTCCCCAGCAGTTCCCTGTCCTTCTTGAGCTGGGGAGCCCAGAACTGGACACAGGACTCCAGGTGTGGCCTCACCAAGGCAGAGTAGAGGGGGAGGATGACCTCCCTCGACCTGCTGGCCACACTCTTCTTGATGCACCCCAGGATGCCATTGGCCTTCTTGGCCACAATTAGCTGGTGGTACAAGATCTATGGGCATAATACATCAACTTGCACGCTCAGGTTTCAAACTCAGCCCATTTTTCCTAAAAAGGCCAGGTCCCAGTGAGATTTTGGGAGGACGTGGCCATAACTAAACACTTCCTTGTAGTTTACTCTGCTTTCAAATTGCGCTTTCTGATTATCAAGACATATATGATAAAAGATACGGGGTTGTCTGGTAAAAATTGTTACTGCAATTTAATTCTTCCTGCTTTAGATAAATATAGGTGTCTTAAAATCATGCACTTATGGGTATTATATTGCAACATACTATACTGAATCCATTAATCAGGGCCATTTACAGGTAGTTTATAGAATTGTGCACCACATCTGGATATTTTATCAGCATCTTACAGTATAGGAAGCTATGCAAACCTCAGAGTGAATTAACTTCCACCTACAATTTGGAATATACCATGAAGAGCTTATAAACACTCAGACACGGTTAATGTTTTTCTAAGTTTTCTCGCTATAAATTATTGACTACAGTTTATGTCAATACTGTCGTGAGAATGAGCTGTCACTATAGAAACAGTGACAGCAGCAAAGTCCTTCCTCCCTCTCCTGCACACAAAAGTCTAAGAACAAACACATTCTTGTTATTTGTTCAGGAGTGTGTGCACGCTGTGAAGTCCTGAGCAGAACTCAGCAAATTGAAGATTTTTCATTTCATTTTAAAACATATTCTTATTTCCAGCAACTTGCACTCTTCACGTCAGCTTTTCCTGCCATGTAAAAAAGCTCTCTGACTTTGGAATTGCAAAATCGCTTGTGAAGCATTTTGAAAACAAAAATAGATGAGCAGTGCACTTAAAGGAATTATAATCCATGTTTATTTAAGTTAGATATAAATATAGTTGGGGGATGGCAGAATGGTTCTTGGGGGAGGGGAGGGAACAAGGGTGAAATTTTACTTGTGCTGCGAAGAGCCTCCAGTTACTACAGTACTTATTACAATTTTCAGATTGATTAGCAAAATCATATCAAGTTATCTGTACTATACAACTGAATATCAGATGTATAGAGTTAAGCTTGTACAAAATCCTCTGCCATCAGAGGAACTTGCACAGGTAACGGAGCCGTTCATGCAAGTGCTGCTGAAGAATCAGGCATTGCTATGGTAATTTTCCAATACAGAAGTATGTTTACAAACTCCAACTGAAGGCTTAAAAGATGAAAAGAATTATTTTACTGGCACTATTTTAGTCTCTTAGAAAAGAGTTACGAAGAACTTGCTAGTGAGAGCAAACATTTTTTTCAAAATGAACTGAATGGTATGTTAAAAATGTACATTTACAATGTTCTTTTTCAAGAAGAAGTAGATACAGCAACATTTTACTGTTAAAAAAGTTTAAATCTAAAAATATAGCAACAAACGGTAAAAGTCCCATCCCTTCTTTTTAACTTCCTTCCCTTTCTGAACCCCTGCATTAAGGCAACGCTCTCATATGGTCACTAAAGGTTTTTTTTGCCGTTGCAGAAGGCTGAAAGGAGTATTTCTCTCTCTCTCGCATTCAGAAAGCCTGAGCACAAGAGGAGCTATTCAGCCGGGGCTGGAGTGCCTCACAGAGACTGCAATATGTTCCCAGTTGGCAAGCAGAGATGTGTTTGGACAGTGAGCCCAGCCATCCCCTCGGCAAACACCGGCATTCCTGCCACTCCGCGGCAAGGAGCACCACGGGCCCTCGGCGAGGGCTCTCCCAACCCACCAGGTTCAGGCTCCAGAACAAACACCTCTTTGTGCTGAGCTTCCAATTCAATAGGCTTTATTAAAAAAAAAAAAAAAAAGCTGTCTCCCTCCACTCAGCGCTAGGTTTGGATCCAGAAAAATAGTCAAAAGCTGAAAATCAGAAAGGAAATACCACGGAATTATATTTAAGTGTACCTTTAGTAGCTTAAACTTTTGGACAACATTACAAATCTGTCCTTGGATGCCGATTGGGTTCCTAATGCTATGGCTTTTTGGATGTTGGAGCAACAAATAAAAGAAATCACTGAGCGACAAACAGAGTGGTAAGTACTAGTGTAACTGCAAGTTAGCAGTGGATATTAAAAAATAAAATATCACCCTCTGCCAAAGCAAGAATGAGCTGCAGCCTTTATACAGCACCAAGAGCCCGCGGTGGGAGCCTCCCCCAGACCTGCAAACATCCACAGAGCTTCTGCCTCTCCTGATCACATCTGCTTTGCCATCAGGCACAAAGGTATTTGTAGACACTTGCCAGCCTCCCATCAACCAGGGCTTAGGAGCTCCCCAACCTTCTTCTGGCAGGGTCAAAAGCACGAGGACTTTGTCTTCACATCTGCTCGCCCTTCGCTCCACCTCGCTGCATCCCCGCAGGGATGGACCGGGGCTCCATCCCGACCCCTGGCTGCAGTGTCAGCCCTTGCCACAGGGAGCTGAGAAGTCTCTCTAATACAACGAGACTCTGACATACGGCACCAGGCCTCCAAGCAATCAATGGAAGTAATTAGCTTTCTCTACCCGACGTTTGCTCCATCTCAACTATTTTGCACTTGTGGAATTCATTAACGCAACCCTAACAGAGAGTGTCACAACTTCTACATCATCAAAAATCCTCCTTCATATAGACTCATATAGTGGCAGATTGAGAAAGAGAAAGAAAACCCAAACTGCAAAATTCCAGGAGAAAGGCACTATTTGAACACAGTAGGTTATGCCACAAAGTCACCGGGGCATAGTCCTTCCCTCACCTTACTCCCACCTCCTGTCCCGAGCCTGCTGCTCATCCCCAGTGCATCCAGTAGCTGGGTTTTTCGGTTTTGTGGTTTGTCTGTTGTTGGGATTTGAGGAGGCGAGAAGATTAAAACCAGGAGAGGTTTTCTACTATGATACAATCCAGTTCAAGAACAACTACCGGGCTTGACACAACTACGTTTGGTCCTATGGCCAGCATCCCGTGGTATCAGATTTATCAATCAAAATTATCCTTCGAAATCTCCAAGTTTATGAATCTCTAGGTTTCCTCCTCTATTCTGCCTGGGCAGCATTAAATCAGACTCTGCTTCTGCTTCCAGGTCATAGCCCGCTCTTGGCTTCCATCAACCACGAGCAGCAAAGTCCACTTGTTTTTTGCAGTCTGAAGTATGTTCCGCGCGCACAGTCTTTGGAGAATTGAGTTGTCAAAAGTATAAATCCCTCAAGTTCAGAAATGGTTAATGCTTCCCCCACTGCCACCTCGCCTGGGCTGAGTGAGTTACAGCCTCTCCTCAAATGTGATGGACATCTATGGGGAGAAGGGACCACAAGGACCTGAAGAGGGGATGGTCGCTGTGTCCCACAAGGCGGGGGGAGGAGGAAGAGGAGGAGGAAGAGGAGGGGAGGTTGGGGAGGGAAACAAAGACTCAGCAGAAGCAGAGAGGACTCGAAGGGACACACAAACCGTTTGGGGCACCCTCTAATGAACTCCCGGACACACTCATTCAATGAAGAGGGATAAATTCCTTCTCTGAAGCTTCAAAAGGCAGAGTAAGGTGGAGCAGGGAGAAAAGGGTAAGTGGGAACCCTGAAACTCGTGGGATCTTTTTTCATTTCCTCCCAATTTCCAAGGTTGCTCGCTGGCAGCGCTGCGTCTCTCAGGTACAGCCCTCCACCCCTCCGCAGAGCTTCATAAACATTAGGAGAGCTTATATATATGGAAAAAGTCTATATTTACACTGCAATAATACACCACTCACCATAAGCCTAAAAATGAAGCCCAACCAAAGGGCTCTCTCTAAATGAGGGGGATGGGGGTCCCTTTAAACATGAAGTGCACCGAAATTATACCACGGAAACTCTGGGACACTATTCAAACCATCCACATGAATAAAACATCCCACTTTTGCCAAGTTTTGTTCAAGCTGACTTCAGCTTTCTGCTTAAACAAACCTCAGGCAATACTGACATCATTTGTAGCAGAGGCAGCATTTTATTTAAGCTTGAAATCTGAGGGTGTTGGGTAGATTACCAAATAAAGAGTTGATTTTTCATCTAAGGAATCTCAAATGACCTGACTTCAAAGGCTGGATTTAGATTTACTAAGCCAACGGAAAACAAACATCTTTAATCTCCATACTGACATTAAACTCAAACAGAAAATAACTCTGGGGAAAGCCCTTTATCACCAGACAGAAACAGGGGAAAGGTGGGGAAAAAAATCCAAATTATTCTACATGATTACCCTGCCTCACAGGCAAGGTTACCTAGTTCCTCTCTTCCATCCCATTTTATTCACCTCTTCTTCAAATGTTAAGTTATGCTAGGCATTGAGCCTGGGTTAACATACCTGAACACCAAATGCTAAGAATTTATTCTACGGCAAATGCAGACATTTGAATACATATGCAAACACCTAAATTATCTGTATTCTGCACTTAGGTGCTACTGCACTTTATAGCTAAGAAAGAAGCTTTGCACATGAAAGAAGAGAAGTCTGGCAGCACAAAGTGATCATTTTTGGCCCTGGAGATGTCAAGTTATTAGACCTGAAGGCTTATTTCTAGTATAGGATTCAACACTGTTTGTTCCTCATCTTTGGAAATAGACCATGAGAATAGCAACCACGTGCCTGGCTAAAAAGGACATGCTAAGATCAATTATCTTCTTGCCCATCTCCAAAACAAGTTTTCAAAACCCACCCAGACACTCAAAATATGTAACACTCCCCAAAAGAAGAAAGAGGGTAGAGGAGGAAACCACGTCCTTCACCATAGGAATTCTGCCACCAAACGATGTGGGGTCCAGGCACATATAGGTGACCATCTGCCACTGAGATGGAACAGGCTCTGGGTTTAAAGGCAGGAGCTGTTTAACAATGAACAATGGGAAAACAACATTCAGCGCAGGAAAGATACCATAAATTGGCTGAAATTACTAGACGAAATTTATTTGGGGGAATTCCAATACAGAACCCAAGACAGCACATACCTTCTAGTGCCTGAATAAAGGATGTAAGTGATCTAAAGAAAGCTGTTGCAAGCTCCACAGCTCAGACTTATAAAAACATACCCACAAGTAATAACACGCCATCACATTTCTTTTTTAAACAAAATCATTGCCCTTCTTTTGAAAAGGAATATCAAGTTTCCTGCTGGAATAAATGGAGGGAGCCTCATTATTTTTAGCATGCTAAGCGAACCTGTCGATCTGCTTACATCAATACAGACCATTACTCTCATCCAGCAAGACGCTTAACACGTGTAATTCTCAGACTTTAGAAACCTGAGCGGCTCACAAGGGTGCACGTATTATCTCACAAGTATGGAGTTACACATACTGTGTGTAGCTTAAAAATACGAAGGGGCAGAAATACAGCATTTAATCGGGAAGTCCAAGTGCTGCCTTCGGACGTAGGCATCGAAGCATTCATCCAAGTTCGGGTTTACCATTCCAACGTTGTCGAGCTGCACACATGAAGTCACGCACACTTTCACACAGATGTGCAAAACTAGAACATCTCCGAAGACCGGAGCACAAGGCCATGCTCTTTCCATGCAATTTTCTACCTGTAACCTCGACCTCAAAGCAAAGCTGTGTCCAGAAGCCAGGTCTTACACACACACCGTGAAACTCACTCCTCTGCAGAAGAGGGGAACGAGCCCTGGGGACTCAAGAGGGACTCAAGAGGCATATGGGGCTGAACTCCACCCCTAGGTCTCCGTCTTTGAGATGTAAACCATAAATCAGCTCAGTCTGATTAAACGAACAGTACATTCTCTTGAAACGCATGGGATGTTTGGTGAAGCTTTGGAAACTTTCTTCCAAGTCACCTTCCAGTTGTAATTGAAAGGAGTGCCAGTCTCTGCAGGGCAGAAGAACACAAGAGAAGCTTTCACTGACCAAATGCAACTTGCTCGTCAAGGTGACCGAGCAACGCACTGGGAAGGTGCCTCAGCAGCAGACAGCAAGAGCTTCTGCTAGATCATTACACCTTAATTTAACCTGCAGGCTTGGAGACAACTCTGGCTAGATGTCTGAATTTGACTTGCCAAATTACGAGTTTGAGAACACAAAACACACAATGCTGCCAGGTGGAAAGCACTTTAAAATATTATTGAATGGAATTTTTGAATATTTATGGACAGAAGTAGATCAGCTGTAACTGGAATGGAAAACCACCCGCACTCCAACGCCCTCCTTCCAAACATCAAGCTGGGAATTTGTGATGTGAAAGGTCTTCAAGGAAATATAGCCCAGGGTTTAACCACAAACTGTGCCCTTCTCCAGATGTATAAAATAGCCTTTGTAACCAAAGGAAAATCCATTACTACAGAGAATATCGAGGATATGGAAGAGACGGAGCCAGACTCTTTTCAGTGGTGCACAGCAATACAATGGGAGGCCAGAGACACAAATTGCAATGTGGGAAACTGCAACCAGATATAAAAAAAGAAAGATTTTTCTTTTTTTTTTTTTCCTTTTCTTTTTATTAAAATACACCATGAGGGTGATCAAATGCTACAACAGGTTGCCCGAAAAGGTTGTGGTATCTGTGGTATCCCTGGAGGTGTTAAGACTCAGCTGGAGAAGTCCTGAGCAACCTGTTCTGTTTGACTGGCTTTATGCAGCTGGTTGGACTGGATGGCCTTCGGAGATCCATCTAACCTAAATTATTCTGTGATTTAACTCTGCAGTAAAAATCATGTAGCTTTAATGCTGAAGATAAGCCTTGGAAGTGCCATCAGTGAAGGCTCCTTAAAAATACAAAAATTAAAAAACCAAGACATGCAAACCGTATGAAATGTATCATAATAATAGAACGTAATTACATAATACAAGGTTTCTACTCAGGTCCGTTAAGTGAGTTACGGTCTGTTAATTACTCCACTTCATGGCAGCCCGTTTCTTATGAATCCAGCAAGCATGAAAAGAAGGCGAAGAATACCAGGTAGAAAACACCTGGAAATTTCTTCTGCCACAATTTGTTTCAACACTTACTAATACTGTGTGAATTATTTATACAAAAAAATGAGAAGAAATGCATTAGAGTACCAAGCAAAGTCCTGTAAGAATTTTTGAGATAGTTCATTTTTGGGAGCTTAATCCTGCTACCTATTAGTTTTCCTCCGATGTAGGGAACACCGAGGGTAAAGCAGCTTTTCTCTTGAAAGCGTTGCTTTTAAATACTCGACGCCATTAACAAGAGCTCCTAAACCTGGCAGGTCACTGTTGATATGATCAAACAGCACACAAGTTTTTAATGAAGTCCATCGGATAAAAATTACCCGGCCTGCATTCAGCTTTGAACAGTGAAATTGGTTTGGCTTTATTAAATTTTAAGACTGCCATGAAGAAAGCCTATTAAGAAAGATCTTTTTAAGCTCTCAACAGTATAGCTGGATACTTTGTACCACTGCTACTCATGATCAGCATTAAAATCATTATAATCAGATAATTTCAGGGCCTTAGGGAACCATGCTCTACCATCTGGGGACTGACCACGCTGGAGTAAATCAGGTGCAACTCCACTGATGTTAAAGGAATTAGTATTATAAAATTATCAAAACTAATCTTGCAGGCCTTATTTTGCTGTGTACTAATACGAAAATATACTAGACGTCTTTATTTTCAATAACAAGTAGAGGCCAAACTACTGAAGAGCTCTTAGCAACCAGCAGATGCGGACCAAAACCAGTTTGCAGCCAACAGCAGCGCACCAGCTGAGGGCCTGCAAGACTGGGGAGAAGTGGGCCTTTGTGAAGATCTACTAGAGAATCTTTTTTAAAGAGTTTATCAATTCATTTCTGCAATGCTGAAAAGAAGGGGATTTTCTCTGTCGGCATAGAATCATAGAACTGCCTGCGTTGGAAGGGACCTTTCAGATCATCTAGTCCAACCATCAACCTAATACTGACAGAAACCATCACACAAATAATTCTCGTCCTGCAGAAATACTTCGCGGTTTATGGACGTCCTCAACACCTGCATCAACGAAAAACTCCGACAACCTGTACTACAAGAAAAAAGAGATTTTACAAGACGGAGACTGGACTAAGAAGATCCAGAGGGTTTAAGAGTTTGGTGTTACCAAGTATCTGTAAAACCAACCACCTTGAGATGGATCCAAATAACATTTGTTCAATTACTCCTGTATGTAAAGACATAATTTCCTACACTCAAATTTTCTAATGCCTGGGACCATTTCCAACGCAAGCAATGCAAGTTCATCCCAGTGGAATAATGCACTAATTACCCTCAATTTTCTCAAGACTGGCTTTCATGATAACAGTGTGAGGACTATAACTCTAGAAGAAGAGGTGCTTTAGGCGACTCCAGGCTTCAAAAAAACCAAACTTAGAAAGCGTGCTGACCGGACCAAGGCATCTTCTGCTGAAAAGAAACCGTTACGGCCCCGGCAGTACAAGGTACGGCAGGCACGCACAGGTTAAGCCAGAAGAAGAGGCATGCATGCGCTTCATTTGAGTATTATGAATGTTAAATAGGTCAGCGGTTACTGAATAAACGAGGCATTCAGACTTCCAGCCACTCCGACCAACCAACCCTCTTCTCAAGTGTCAGGATACAAGAGCAGCTCAGAAACAAATTTGGAAATCAAGTCTTTGATCAGCAGTTTCTCTCCAAGTTCCAGATTATCCTGGTTTGTATCTGTGGCTAGCACAAGATGATCATTTGTTTTGTGTTAAGCAAAAGCTCCACCAGAGCGCTGTTTCAAAAGGTAATACTATTTCTTTTAATGACGCGACATTAAAATGGATGAAGTTACCAACAACCATCTATATTGGGTCTGCACTATTCATTGCTGTCTGTGTGCATCCCTCTTCCAGCTAGAAGAGCTGCGGAAATGATAGCTACTTCGCTCAGCAACAACATTTAATGCACGTGAAAAGTATCCAGGTTCTTATAAACCACTTCTGTTCGTTCCCTGGTTTTTACCAAGAGATGGGAGAGAATGATTTGCAATCATCTTGCACATGCAGCAGCAGGCACGTTTCCAAAGCAAACTGGCAAAGACACCAAAGCCATCTCGATAATAAAGCTGCCTGCGACGGGCAAAACACAACGGCCACGGATCCAGCAGGGCTGCAGGTTGCCCCCATCCTGCCATTGGCCCTTTGGCAGGGCTTTTTTTAGCAGGAAAAAAAAGAAAAGGGGGCAAAAAACCATCAACAATGAAAATAAATCACCCAAGGACCTACCCACAGAGAGCAGTTCGAACTGATTATGCTTTTTTCAAACATAAAAAGCAACCCCAAACAATAAAACCAGCTGAATGTTCTGTCCTTCTAAGCAGTACTCGTCCTACAAGAGGTACCAAAGAATACATAAACTGTATGTTCATATAGGAAAATGACTTAAAGATAAATTATTCCCCTAGATTCTGTTTATATTATATCACTGTTACATAAAAATAGGAATAAATATAAAACCCACTTTTTCAAGACAAGACCATTTACTTTTGCGTGTACACACACTGCAGAGAAAATTATCTACACGTTTTAAAAAAAAATAACTAAAGGCTTTTCCTCTGGTATTTAAAAATTAATCTTGTTTATTAATTATTGCCTTTTGAATGAGCAAAGCTTTTAGTTGTGTCAAAGCTATTAACAGTGACAGTTACGCATTAAACATATTAAATATTCAGCGGTCTCATTCCAATGCCCTCCTGTAACTCTGCAGAACATTTACCAACCACCTTGTCTCTTTTGTAAATAAAAGAGTATTTCTGCATTTGTTTTAAAAGCTAGCTAATTTCAGATCTCAGCAGAGATTTTAGGCAAATATTTGTGACAGTTGTGTAAATATCCAGGGAATTTTTGCTGCTACAGAAAATCATGGCAAGAGTACGCAGTTCCCAGAAACCAGCCCCACTCCGTGTTTAGAATTTCTCGGATTCTTGAGCACCATCATTTCAGCATCAGGGCAACAGTAACTAAAGTCCCAATTAGGGTTGGCTAAAACGTCCTGCAAGAATAACCGTCTGTGCCATTTTGTACATAAAAGATTATGAAATAAGCATGGTCTGAACGGCTTAGAAATAAACAGATTCCATTTCACAGTAAAATAACAGAGAATATTAAGTGGAAGTTAATAAAATTAATATTCTCTATTAATATCCTCTATTAATAAAAGCTTGAATGTGCATTCAATTCTCACATTTGCTATTAACTGTGGGGAAAGACTGTGTGTATCTTCTTTTCCACTGCAACCAGCGACCCATCTGGGAACAGAAACGAGCAGCAACTTCTCTGCCATTCACTTTCTTGCTATGGCAGAGCATCATCTCTCACCATCCGCCGGCTGCACCCATTTCACTTACTTCCTTGAATAAAGCCGGCTCAGTCATTACAGAACTGCTCCCAAGCAGGAGGAAGGTGGTATCAGCACCTTTTTCTACATGTTATTCGATCACCCCCTTGGGAAATTAAATACTTGAGGTCAGCTCCGTGCCAGGAGGGACCAAGAGCTCCCATCAACTCAGACCCACCATAGGCAAACAAACCCTCTCCCCTTGAGATTAGTGCCCAAATATCACACACCAGTGAACACTAGGTAAAATGCTTCCACTCTCTATGTTATGTTTAAAAGGTCTGCAAGACGCAGAAAAAAATTATAATAGAGCAATCAAGGGAGAAGGGCTGCTCTGGGCACAAGCGAAGCTCTCATACAGCTACGATATTTCTGATAGTCTCGTGGAGAACCAGAAATTGCTGATTTTCATCCATTCTCTCTTCAATTCAGGCTGGAGATTTTATTTTTGGCCTTTTCCAGCCCTGATCAGCTGCCCAAAGAGGACTCCCTGGACCTACAGACCACCAGCACAGCCTCCTGTGTGATGCATCCCCGGCTGAAGCAATCAGCGAGGTGTGATATCTAACTGGAAAGCAATGGAAATAGCCACGCTGGTCCCAGTTTGCATTTGGTACGCGCTGTTTGCAAGTGAGGTTTACCAACCTACTGAGGGGGAAAAAAAAAAATGAAATAAATCCATAAACATACGATGCATTATGCCTCAGAACTGCTGGTGTATTTTACACGTTATTACTTACAAGAAGCGGTGTTTAATGGAAGAGAAAAACCTAAAGTCTTCAGAGTTCAATAGGTGTTCAAGCTCCCTTTTGTATTAATTAGCATGGCATAATATTTTCATGACGTTCTAAATACGTGCTGTGCATACATACTCAATACATACGATCATACATACACACACACTCAATAGGTATCGTAATTACACACATATTTCCTACTATGTGCAGAGCGAGAAAATTAAAAGCACTGTCCCAAAACCAAAAATGCGAGGATGAGGTGAAGAAAAGCCCTAGAAACGACGCTACATGCAGAATTAGAAAGACAACATGGAAAAGCATTAAAAGTGTGTGTTTTCAGAGAGCGTTTCGGGGTTACACGCTGTTACAGCAGCAGCTAAAATTATACTTCAACCTGACTTTTCTTGCAGTATCTAATAATCAGCTTGAATTCAGGTACTGTGAACCCGCCTGCTGAGATACCTTCCCAATCTGTTACTCAAGATAACACGCCCATTGACACAGATGCAGTGAAAACACATTTTTTTCCATTTTCTTTTGTTTGCCTTCATGGGCTCACAAAAGCTGAACTTGCCAGACGCATTTCAAGCAGCCTGCACCATCTCGTACACCAGCACCGCACGGACATGCAAATCGGTACGTTCGCATGCAGATGGGATGTGCAGGCTATTTTTGGAGTCATCCGAACTAGATATAAATAATTTTCTAAGGATTTTATAAACGATCTCCCCGGTGATGGCACGGATGAAGAGCAGATATCCTTAATTCTCACTACTCGCCCAAAAAAGGCTGGAAAGCAAGGACAGAATCCTGCACAGGGCTGTCACAAAACTCAAAGAACAGCCCGAGGTTGAAAGCAGATTTGAAGATTAAAAATTAACAGGATTAACACACAAAGGAAGTGGAGAAGTAGTCATTAAAACCGTTAGTACTGTTTCTAATTTTTTTTTTTTTTTTAATTACAGAAGGCTGAATATTACTGCTGATTATTCCTCCCAGGGCTTGCACATGAATCTAGCAACTTCTCATTCGACTAAATGCATTCCTGAAGATAGAAGGGTTTAATACACAAATAATGTTTGTAAATCTTTTATTTCCACAAATAAAGGATACCAAAAACTTGCACTTCCCCCTTTATGGGGAGGGTGAATCCCCGCAGGCATCAAAACCACTTGGCACAAGCCTAAGCAAACAAGGGATGTTTTTTCACATACAATGATTAGGGTTTATGATATTGAAATATTCATTAGCATAATATACACTATGCTAATAAACGCACATATGTGCGGAGTCTATACATAAAGTTGTACAACAGAAAGATGCCTTTCTCTTGCCAAAGACTTTCTGAAGCATCTTAACACACCATCCACCTCCTGCACTATCACCTGACGCAGGGAAAACGCAGCTCTCGCCCCAAAACCTCTTGCAAGTCTGTTACACCAAATGGTTTATTAAAAAGAAGTTTCATATATTGTCTCGAACACACGTAACTGACCTCGTGGCCTGCTCGTCCACCCCCCTGTGCTGCAGGCAAAACATCACAAATGTTGCCATATTCTTTCTTTTCAGCTTCCAGTCACAAAACGCAAGAAATCTTGTCCCCAGCAAAGGACAAACTGAGGAGCTCTGCCAACGAGTTCGTTTTCTAGTCTATTGGTCTCAATGGTTTAGGTCAGTCTCCAACAAAGTATTTGTTAGCACACAGCTACGAAATTTTTATTTTTTTTTTTTTTAAGGCTATAACAAGCTTCCTGAAGAAAAAGAAAAATCAAAGTTGTAAATAAATGTGCAAATGTTAACTGAACGTCTGGTATTCTGAAGTTGGACTTGAGAGAAGGCATTTTTCCTTCTTTTCCAATCCAAACCACGGTCCTTGATTTTTAATACTTGCATGAATCTATAAACATGCATTTGAAGCCTCCGCTTTGTATTCTGCACTGATTACACGTCACAGACACAGACCATGATTCACCATCAGGATACAGTCTCAAGAAGGGAGTTGTAAACACCAACCCCATTGAACTTTTTTCCAAAAATAAAGTAATCTCAGAAATGTATTGGAAGAATCCCCCCTTCTTAACATGAGGAAACACCACAAGTAACAATGTAACAGGAGTTAAATGCCACTTATTAGTAAGGCTGAAACAAAACATAGGCAGTAAACAAAACCCTAACAAATTCTCCAAAGGCACATGCAAGAAACAGGATGCTTTTAAAGGAAAATGAAGTCTTTAAGCTCCCAAGGACTCTCGTGGCTCAGAAGTTAAGAGTAGAATCACAGAATGTGTTGGGTTAGAAGGCACCTTTAAAGGCCATCTAGCCCAACCCCCCTGCAGTGAGCAGGGACATCTTTAACTAGATCAGGTTGCTCAGAGCCTCATCCAGCCTGGCCTGGAATGTCTCCAGGGATGGGGCCTCCACCACCTCTCTGGGCAAGACAACCATAGCTAGGCATTTCTTTGCATCAGCTAGATGCAGAAGCTTAGACAGCAGAAGAACATTAGAGCACCACAGACACGCTGGTTTCCAGTGGCACACCCCGTTAAAACTTCCTTTACATTTAGGATGTTGACAACGCCATCACAGAGGGGAACTTTAAAAGAAACGGGTTAATCCCAGCCCCTTATTGCCTGCAGGATGGATTTACCATGACAGCTGGTCCAGCCTACTCATCTTCCTACTTCAAAATAGACCTCTCCAAACCAAAACATGAAAGACCACCTGCAGACATTCCCTATTTTCTTCCCTAACTTCAAAATGAATGGTCTGTTTGATATGGTCCTGTTTTGAAACAACATACTTCTGTCTCCCTGGCCGAGGTTCAGTTAAGGAGTTTGAAGGACACATTTTTACCGCATTACTGAAGGAACGCAGCAAGTTATCCTGGCAACCTGAACACTAAAAAAAGAATTTAAATTATAAAACCTGCAAGCAACCAGAAAAATATTTTCACATAATTTTGCTTCCAAGTATCAAGTCAGGGTTTTTTTTTTAATTAACAAATATTTGCATTATTAAAACATTATTAACATCTGCTGAAAAAGTTCAAGGTGAGGGAAAAACGACCATGCTGAAAGACAGTTTCTTTCACCCTCCCTTCTGAGAAGGCTTTCGGCATTCCTGTGCCAACGGTGTATCTGACTAACGATCGCTATCTCGTCTGCTGCGATGAAAGCAGGCATCGCATTTGATCTGCTGAGAGCTTCGCCAGGGTATTGTCCTATTGATCTCATCGGAGTCACTGAAGTCGCTGCCCGGGGAGTTCTCCAGCATCCCACCAGCGCATTCCCATGCATCGGCCATAGGTTGCAACATGACTCCAGGCCTTGGCTGCCTGAAACTGCCGCCTTTGTAACCAGAATACGTGTGTTTCACCAAGAGCTGGGCTACCAAAAAGTCCATCTTAGAAAGCTCTTTGTTTTTGCTCTGTTTTTACTCTCAAGATTTATAAGCTACTAAGAGGAGATTTTTTTTAGACCACATGCTACCAAAGACCCCCAAAATTACCAGCCTGTGAAACAGAAGTGTTCTTTACACCTTAACTGTATTGTATTTAGTTGATGGAGTATCATGGCTATACCCTTACCACTCAAGATGATGAAATGCCTATTTCAGAGTCAGGCCATCGGAAAGCAGCAGACGCACATCCTTCCCAAAACACTCGCCCAGGCAGCGTTCCCCAGCTCGCACCAAGAGAGCTCCTGTTAGATGAGCTGAGCATCTCAACCAGCTTCACACAAACCCGGTCTTTGTAGACTTTAATCCAAATCCATCACGTTGAACTTTCGGCTGCCGAGGTGCCTATGAAGACCCTCATCCATGCCTCTGGCTGCCTAAGACGCCCTTTGGGATGCCCTTATCATTACGGAGGGAATCAAAGTGTCCGGATGTCCACCTTGGCCAACTCAACTAAGTGCCTGAAGTTACATGAAACACTAAAAGCCTTTGGTCATTCATCAGACTAACAAGTGAAGCAGGCACAAAACTGTCTCCCTGTCATTTCATTTGAGGCTTCCTGGAGCCCACAGGATTCTTCAGATTCTTTGGATTTTTTACCTTCTGTGCTCTTCATTTCTTTCCCACAAATACACTTCCAGTGAAACATTTAGTGACAACTATTGGTAGCCTAATACAAAACCAGGGTCTTAAAGTTATTTGCTTCTAAAGCATGAAGACAGTTATCTGCAAAATCTCTCCAAAAAACAAAAATCTGAAAAACTGAGCAAGTCTCAGCATGTTAGTCAGCTGAGAAAAACATTACTGCAGGGCCACTGGGAAGGAAATTACTGTCTCTGTCCTTTGATGTGCAGAGAGAGGTATCCTTCTGTCTTCTAAAAAAGTAACTATGATCACATTCTGCTGTTGAATACCTCGCATTTCAACAAGGTGGACTGTCTGTTATTTTTAACAAATAACAGAAATAAATCAAAGCTCTATTTCTGAAGTGTCTGAAGACTTGTGCCTCCCCTGGCCCTCCGCACAGTCCCTGCTGCTCTCCCTCCTGCGTTCCTCTTACTTCAAAGGCCAATGACCTCCCCAAGGCAATATTCTTTCTGTTTCTACCTAATATATTTAGGTGGCCTCTATTATACACTGGTTTACTTGTAAGCAAGTTATTGTAATCACAGGTGCTTCTGCTGAGAACTTAAACATGGAATAAGGGTGTGCATTACAAGGGCATGTACTGATAAGAGGAGGGGTAGCGGCTTCAAACTGAAAGAGGGGTGATTTAAATTAGATATTAGGAAGAAATTCTTCACTCTGAGGGCGGTGAGCCCCTGGCCCAGGTTGCCCAGAGAAGCTGTGGCTGCCCCATCCCTGGAGGGGCTCAAGGCCAGGCTGGACGGGGCTTGGAGCAACCTGGGCTGGTGGGAGGTGTCCCTGCCCCGGGCAGGGGGGTGGAACTAGATGATCTTTAAGGTCCCTTCCAACCCAAACCATCCTGTGATTCTAATAACAAATTGACTTATGTAGGTGGAGAAAGGAGGGAAACAAGATTCTCACTGGCCAGAACCTCACGCTATTTTGCTGTACCATATATATATTTTCCCATATGCAACTTAAGCAACAATTACAGAGTTTTCAGGGAGAACCCGGGAGGGGTATAGCAGACTATGAATCCTTTCTCGTCTGTTTAACAGCTGACAGTAAGGAAAAAAGAAGGGAGTTTAGATGTGTTTAGTTTGCGTTGGGAAGCCAAGACACATTTGCATCCACAAAACATTATTATTAAGCAAGAAGCAATAACAAGGCACAAACATTTTCTTCCAATTTGTTAAAATTTTCCAGCCGATGGATCCCAGTTAGTCACAACATAACTATTTCATCATACGGCATAAAATAAATGCCTCCATTCTGGCAGGCGATATGGCAACGCCGCACCTAGGAGCATGACATGACACACAGATGCTGGCAATCTGGGGAGGGGGGGCAGCCGTGTGCTCCACACATCTGTTATTGTGGGAAAAATCCATGTTGGTGTTTTGTCAAATTGCTCTATTAGTAATGAATACAGCTGTTTTGCATCGGATAATCTGTGTTGCAACACTTCACTAAGTGACTCCGCACAGAACTATGCCCTGCTGTTCAGGCTCAGCTGTAATTCTGATTATCAAGGGAGATGCCACTGTGCTTTTTTAAAAAAAAAATTAAAATGTTGAACGCAGCTGTTTCTGCTTCAAGGAATGTCAAAAGAAATCCTTTCTCCCTGCCATGTGTGTATTTTTCACTGTAAATCAAAATGGGTTCTGGCATTAAGGCAACGGCCCACTGGCAAAATACAAAGACGTGCCAAGCATTCATTCAGCCTAAGATGAGAGCAAGGCTAGTGCTGACCACGGTTTTAGGATTTAGGATAAAGACATGTGATGCTGAGAAGCTATCACCACCTCATGCCTCAATTTAAGTCCAAGGTAAAGGAAAATATGATCATCCTCCCCCCCCCCCTTCCCTTCATAGATCACTGCATGGAAATCATAGAATGGTTCGGGTTGGAAGGGACCTTAAAGATCACCCAGTGCCACCCCCTGCCCTGGGCAGGGACACCTCCCACCAGCCCAGGTTGCTCCAAGCCCCGGGGTCCAACCCGGCCTTGAACCCCTGCAGGGATGGGGCAGCCACAGCTTCTCTGGGCAACCTGAGCCAGGGTCCCACCACCCTCACAGGAAAGAATTTCTTCCTGATATCCAATCTAAATCTCCCCTCTTTCAGTCTGAAACCACTCCTCGTCCCATGGCTCCCCTCCCTGACCCAGAGTCCCTCCCCATCTCTCCTGGAGCCCCCTGAGGGACTGGAAGGGGCTCTAAGGTCTCCCCGGAGCCTTCCCTTCTCCAGGCTGAACACCCCCAGCTCTCTCAGCCTGTCCTCACAGCAGAGGGGCTCCAGCCCTCAGATCATCTTTGTGGCCTCCTCTGGGCCCGCTCCAACAGCTCCATGTCCTTCTTGTGCTGAGGGCCCCAGAGCTGGACACAGCACTGCAGGTGGGGTCTCACCAGAGCAGAGCAGAGGGGCAGAATCACAGAAATAAATGATTACTGGTTCTCACAGACCCTAACTGCAAGTCAGCAGAACACCTCAGTGCTCAAGCTTATAGCTTTTGTTTCCTGCTCTCTTGTTGCATCTGAGAGTGATGTTACAGCAAATACGTTCCCTGTTAGGAAGTCATTTCAAACAGAAAACGTAAGCCCTAAGTCTACTGAGATGGGAACTATACGATAACGTCTACAGCCAGGCTGCAGGTGCACCACTGCTCCCCTTTGAAACACCCGACGTGCAATCCGAAGGTGGAATTTGGGTCTGTTTTCCCCACAGAGCTCAGCTTTCAGACTTTGTGAAGGCACAGAAAAAGCCAAGGACAGAGCCCCTTTGTGTGCAAGCCCAGGTGGGAGCTGGGTCCCGCTGCTGGCAACATCTCCGAGGAGCCGCTCTTTGTCTGCGGGTAACAGGAACCTCAGCCTCCAGCAGGTACAGAACAGCAGTTATCGGCACAGGAGAGCATGTGCACCCCTGAAATGAAGCTGACGGTGATATTTTATACTGAAAAAAAACCCCATCAGTTTCAAGCAGACACTTACAGGCACAACAAGAAGATTTCCGGATTTCAAGCAGTAGCAGAAACGTAAAAAGGAGAAAGGGGGAACAGCCAACTGGGAAGGAAAATTAATTCACAGATATGCAAAGCTTCTACTTGGATGTGTGTTTTTGAGGCACTCTCATTCAAGGACAGATAGAAACAACTGATGGACACATTTTCACCTTTACAAATGCAAATGACACTCTTGGTCAAAAATTCAAACATGCACAGATAGTACCTGTGCTTCTACTTAAACACCAATTTAGTTGTTTCTCTGCCTCATGTACACACCAAGAAAGAGGCAGATTTACGGTCTTCAGGTCCATAGGGCACCCTCAGCCTGCGGTGTGGGCGCAGGACGCCTGTCACAGCTTTAGCCCAGGCACTGAGCTGCGAGCACCACGTAGCACCCCAGGGCCACCAACAAGCTGCCGTGTCTCCTGCTCCTCAGGAGCCAACTGGCTCCTCCGGGCAGGAGAAGGTGCTCACACAGCCAGGCACCCACCATTCTGCTAAGCAGACACTGGTCAGTGACTAATTAAGGAGCCGTTACAAATTATCCTGCTAGCTTTAAGAAAATGGAGCACAAATATGGGTGCAAACCTTGGTTTTATTCTAATGTGACTGCCAGACAGGATACTTCAAGGTAAGAAAGGTTTTGTGAACACACACGCAGAACCAACATTAGCATCAGACTGAGCCATTAATGACCTAATAGACTAATGACCTACCAATTAAGAGATAATTCAAGTCAGCCTGCACACAATAAATCAATGTCTTTCCTAAAATGAATCCACTATCCAAGAATTTTTCACAGCTTTTAAAGCCACGGCAACACAGGTAACGCTTGGGAAGTGCATTGACAAGAACATGCAAGGAAAAAAGCTCTTATTTTAGCAATCTAAATATTTGGATTCCCTGCCTTAACGTACAGTGACTTAAGACAGTTATTTATTTTTCACTCCACAAGCAAAATCGAAGCTAAAGACAGACATATGTCTTTAGCTGCGTTACTTATGAAGACATGAGGTTTTCTCAAGGTCCCCTGTAGCAATAAAGAACACGGCTTGAACACTCACCGACGCTATACTGTACACATCAGTTCACCTTCTGCAAGCGATTTGGTTACAGACATTTCACTTCCGACAACCCCAGCATTAACAGGATAGCAGAGAGATGGATTATGGTCACCTGAACAAGAGCTGCAAGACAGCCCTGACAAACCAAGCAGCAGAGACAGGTAATTCTCTAATGGAAAAATTTTCAAGATTAAATTACGGTCATTAAAGATGCATGATGGTAACCCAGAAGCAGACTTCAAGTATCTTAATTCTTGAGCTTACAGAATCCCCAACCTCAAAAGCATTTGGCAGAATTAGAACAAATTTATTCAAAACTCAAGCAGGCTATGCGGCAACGCAACTTAACACGAAAGCTGCGTGGATGATCGGTTGTCATCTCATTCTGCAGCAAAAACACATTTTGGAGAACAACTGAGAAGTTACCTTGTATCTTCATAAAGCATCAATTCAGGAAGATGATGCCAAGTACCATTTCACTTGGGTGAAAAGTGGCTACTCCAAGCAGCTTTGGAGGCTTTCCATAAACAGCCGTGTCTTTAGGAAAAGTAGAACACGGTCAGTTGTGTTTGCCTGCAACTCCACCCATCACGTGGGTGCAGACAACCATGTTAGAAAAAACAAAACCAAGAAAATCCAAAAAAAAAAACAAACCCAAAACACCAAAACCAGACCACTCAGCATTATGGCGTCCCAGGAATCCTAAAAATTCTAATTATTTGAGTTGATCAGAAGAATTTCTGCTTGTTGAACTTCAGCGTGGTGAAGTGCTCAGAAATTGAAAACGTGCCATCTGAAATGCTGAAGAAGTTGTTCTCCCAAGCCAATCGGGTGACTCTCAGTTACAGCTGCCAAAGGGGCAACGCTGACTTTTAGAGTGGCAAAATCCTGCAGGTACAAAAGCCACAATGGAGTGGGGGCACTGAGGCAACAAAATACAAAACATGCACATCAAGTTGCAAGAAAGTCAGGAAGATCTAGTGCAGGGCAAACTGGCATTCCTCTTCTGTCCTGGTTTTTGACGTAAGATGTGTCAAGCCCTCCTAAGGTCAAAAGAAGCTGTTATTCTTCTGGTACTTGGACAGAAGAACGATACAAACGATAGACCGGGAGATCACTGCTTGTGAACTAAAGAATTTATATTGCCCTGGAATCAGGGAGGAAGTTTCTCTCAACGCAGCATCCTTCAGTGAAAGAGCTCCTGAGTCGGGGCCGCGGAGGAGCAGGGACTCCACAGATTTACAATTTACTAGTCCATGACAATTCCGCTCAGTTTTCCTTGAAAATAAATTAAATGGTTCCCCTATAAAGAATAGTCCTGCTAGTAGTTTTCAGCAGGACCGAAGCAACAACTGACGGCCTGGCACGTCCTTTTTCCAAGTCTCCCTCAGGCACCTGAAGTTTCCACGTCTTTCTGGGTGGTTCAGCAAGTGTTCCATGTGGTTCGCAGTAGAAAGAAGCCTGAGGTGACCTCAAGTATAATGGATGGTTTCTTTATGGGCAGGGTTTCAAAAGCCCCACAGCAAGTGCATATGCAGAAGAAATAATAAAAAGGACCTGAAGGACAGGAGGGTCCCAGGCTGCTCTTCGGGTGCCCACGTGCTGATGCCCCACCGCTGGCCGAAGCCTCCAGCACACACACCCAACAAGCAGTGTAAGCAGACGCTTAAAAGCATACGTAAGCCGAACAAAATAATTAAAACAAGTGGCTTTCTTGAATTCAAACCTTTGTAACATGCAGCTCATGTTCCTCACTCACATTATTTTCCTACCAGCGTGCATAATTAGTGACTGGGTAAATAGGTTTGTGAGCTCATGACACTGAAGTGGCAAGTCTCACTCTCCTTTCTTCCTCCTTCTTACCTCCTCCTTTTCTGCTCCTGAACTGTGGGAGCTGAGACTAAATGGCAGAAAAAACTATTCACTTTTTTTTTTTTTCCCCAAATAGGATCAGTTTTCCCATCCGAGCAGGCCAACGGGTCAGGCAAATGCCGGCATCAGGCAAAGGAAACAGTGGGAGATGACGCGAGGGGTGGAGAGGACATCATGAGGTCATGTCTTCTGGAGAGCTATCCATCAGGTCAGGTCAGGGCGCTTCTATCAAACCGCAACTTTTCCCAAGTCCAAAACAACTGCCTTGTATCAGTAAAAGCTTGCTCTCTTCCACTCATACAAAAAAAAGCAAGGAAGAGAACTGCTTCAGAGTGGGAGAAAACAGCATAGCCATTAAATTGAGCCGAAAGCTCTACGAGTAGCACCACATCCGCAATCACAGCAAGACAGAAGAATCATCACCCAGCTTTTGAGATACCATTAAAAAAAATAGTTTGAACATAGGTTAGATACCCTGGAAGATCTAGTAATTTTCAGGTAAAACATGAAAGAGAAAGAATCAGTGAGGGGCAGAAAGGGTTTAGAGTTTCTTTTGTACCATGAAACAGTGACGGTGGATGCCAGCAAACCAAATAAAAAGAAGACAGGGAATAAAATACTATTTTCACTTATCTCTGTCCAGAAATCCAGCACAGGAAAATACAACTAAAATTTTCAAGCATGATCCTCTACAGCCTCTTCTCTTTGGAGCAAGTTACTTCAGACAACCAATGGCTGAAGCTGTCTAAGATTTGTGGCATCTAGTTTCCCCAATTTACTCAAAAATACTCTTTAAAAAAGCAAGAAGTTGACTTACAAGCTCAGAAACTCCTTCTGAAGGGGGCAAATGTGCTGAGGCTGGGCACGGGCTCTCGCCCCGCTGTGCCTACGACTCCTCTGGCCACGTTTCACAGGAGCAGCATTGCCTGTCTCCAGAGGGACTCAAAGTGTCACCTACACACACAGCAACTACAACCACGTATTAGAAAGTCATTTTTCACTTGGGGGGTGGAAAACACATTGGGAGAGCAACCTCTGGTCCAGACTGTTGAGGACACAAGGAGCTCCGCAATGTGGAAGCGTGTACGGCTTAAAACCCACATTCCTTATCAGCAACGCCGCACGCTGTCAGCTTTTAAGAGCTATCTGGTTCGAAAGGCAATTTTTCAGTCTCTTAACTGCATTTGTACTTAGAATAGAATTACTGCTGTCTTAATGACTCCCACTACATTTTTAATTATAAAAAGTTCCATCTAAAATTGTCCAGACATTCGCACAAACTGCCTTTAGCAACTCACTAAACCTGGGCAGGTAAGACTAACCAGTGGCACATCCACTTTAAAGTAAAAATAAAGCAAGGAAAATAATGCTCCACACACTGGATATTCAAAATGGTCCTTGGAATGTACCTCCTAAAATGATGAAACAAGGGCTTCAAAAAGCTGCAAGCAGAGGAGACACAGTAGTATTGAAGCAATATTGCAACTACACAGCCTGGGATTAGAAAATAGCTATAGTTCTATTTCTAGCATAGCAGCTGGCACAAATAACTGCCTAATTCACTTAACCCATTTTGCGCATAAGCTTTTTTGGCTATATATAGAATAGAAATAACTACGCGAATGAGGAGCAGTTGGTAAGTGCCAGATATCGGCTTGTAAACCTCTATTTCTTTCCTTCAGTGTATATTCTGTAATACAAAACAGAGCGCCCAAAGTTGATGCTCCGGTATTGGGATGGCCTTAAACACTGAAATTCACCCTAATTAATTTCATTTGCTGTGCTTGTCCACAAAACAATTTTTGTCTTTGATTCACCCAGAGGAAAATGTAAGCTTATGCTATTTGAACATATAAAAGGCCATAGTTCAAATAAAGGCAAGGCATCAATAAATAAACTGCAAAGCCTTTGAACACATCCCGCTTTTCCAAAGAATTCAGCCCTACTTGCAGAGGAACTGCTGAAGTGGAGAGCAGGACTGAGATTTTAGAGGGTTTTTTTTGTGGGTTTTTTTGTTTTTTTTTTTTTTTTTGGGGGCGTTCGTGTGGGGGGG